>NKZA01000274.1:0-13900 GCA_002374405.1 Metschnikowia cubensis
CCACTACTACTACCACTACTACTACCACTACTACTACCACTACTACTACCACTACTACTACCACTACTACTACCACTACTACTACAGTGTCTCTCAAAACTATTCAAACCAGTGCAGCAAAACTATTCAAACTAACGCAGAAAAATTAAACAAACCAATGATTCAAAAAGATTCGTACCCCTCACAGTCTTTCAAACCATGGCGTAATGTTCATACCAACTTTCATTAGCATTCAATTGATGTAATGCAGTGCTCATTAAACAGCAGCCATTAAGGAATGGTCAGCAGTCAGTAGTAGCCGCAAAGTGGCCATAAAGCAGGAGCAGTAAACCAGTAACAACAATTTGTTTCATTCTGTGACACACCGGTACATCAGCCAGCTTCTTAAACGGTCGCCTCAGTTGCACTCCAATTTTTTCTCATAATGTTTGGAACACGGGGAATGCGGTGCTTTCAAAAATACTGTTTCTATTTCAAAAGTAGCTTCAGGAGAACAGTTGGGACGTAGTATTCTAACACCTGCCTTGAGAAACGGTGCCCGGATGACAAATCGCTGTCTGTGGTAGGTGTTTGCCTCATATGTAGTACATTTGGGAGACATTTTTGTACATTTGGGAGACATTTTTAGACATTTGGGAGTCTTTCAATATTAATCAAGGGTTAAGAAGGACGGAACTGAAGTGACGCGGGTACGACACTTTTGAATTACTGGTTTCTTTAATTTTTCTAGTGTGGTTTGAATCATTTAATCTTGTTGGTTTGAATCTTTTGAATAACACTGTACAGTGTTTTTGGTAACTACAGTGTTTTTGATAACTATTCAAACCAACACAGCAAAATGTTTCGTACTCCCTCGCACAGTCTTTCAAACCAAATGTTCACACAAACTTTATCAAAATTCAGTGTGATGAAATGTTAAATCTGGATGATTGTCTAATGGGTAATAAATTTAGGAGCCTTGCAATATTAGTCAAGGTTCAAACCGAAAGGAACTGAACTGCAAGGCGTACGAAACTCTTTAAATTATTGGTTCGTTTATTTTGCTAGTGTGGTTTGAATCGTTTTATCGAGTTGGTTTGAATAGTCTTGAAAAACACTGCAAAATGAAGCATACCAATCATTCAAAAAGTTTCGTAACCCTACGCACAGTCTCATAAAGCAAATGGCGTATTAGTTTCACATCATTCTTCATCAGAATTATATGTTCTGAAATCTTAATTCTAGAGGATTGCCATAGATGACTACATTTGGGAGTCTTACAGTACCAGTGAAGGGCTAGGACGGACGGAACTGAACTGGAGAGGTATGAAACGTTTTCAATTATTGGGATGAAGCTTTTGACTTAGCAGTTTGTTTAATTTGGCTGGGGTGGTTCGAAACATTTTGTGGGGCTGGTCTGAATACTTTTCAAAAACACTGTATTAATGTTTTTCATAACTCAAATGAGCGCAGCAAATGTTCAAACCACACCAGCCAAATTATACAAATCAATATTTTAGAGAGTTTCCTACTCGTCACACTTCAGTTCCTTTTCCTTAACCCTTGATGAATATTGCAAGACCCCCAAATGTAGTCATCTATGGCAATCCTCCAGATTCAACATTTCATCACATTGAATTCTAATGAAAGTTGGTGTGAACATTTGGTTTGAAAGATTGTGCAGAGGAGTACGAAACATTTCGATGTGTTGGTTTGAATAGTTTTCAAAAATACTGTACTCAAATGAGCGCAGCAAATGTTCAAACCACACCAGCCAAATTAAACAAACTGCTAAGTCAAAAAGGTTCGTACCCCTCCGCCCAATCTTTCAAACCATGGCATAATAGCTTCACACCATTCTTCATTAGAATCCAATATTCTGAAATGTAAATCTTGAGAATTGCCTCATACAGTGTTTTTGAAGAGTATTCAAACCAACATAGCAAAAAGTTTCGTACCCTTTCGACCAATCTTTCAAACCAAATGCTCACATCAACTTTAAGCAGAATTCGATGTGCTGAAATGTTAAATCTGGATGATTGTCTAATAGGTAATACATCTAGGAGTCTTGCAATATTAGTCAGGGCTCAAAACCGGCTCAAGACCGAACCGAACCGAACCGAACTGAAGAAGTACTATACTTTTTGAAGGATTGGTTTGTTTAATTTGCTAATGTGGTTTGAATTGTTTATAGCGCTGGTTTGAATTGTTTATAGCGCTGGTTTGAATCGGTTTGAAAAACACTGTATGCACTACATTTGGAAGTCTTACAGTATTCATCAAGGGCTAGGACGGACGGAACTGAACTGCAAGGCGTACTTTTTGAATGATTGGTTAGTATAATTTGCTAGTGTGGTTTGAATCTTTTTATCGGCGGGTTTGAATAGTTTTGAAAAACACTGTACATCTGGAGGTTTGCCTCATATGTAGGACATTTAGGACATTTAGGACATTTGGGACATTTGGGACATTTAGGACAAGGTTAAGACGACGGAAGTGAAAGGGGTACCAACCGTTTTGAATTCTTGGTTTGAAACACTTTGACGAAACATTCCAGGCACCAAACACAAAGTGTAGTATAAACTTGACCACATTTGATAGATGAGTTAGTACAGAGAGTATACTAGTCTGAGGAAGTAGTAAGTAGTATACTAGTCTGAGTAAGCAGTAAGTAGTATACTAGTCTGAGTAAGTAGTAAGTAGTATACTAGTCTGAGGAAGTAGTAAGTAGTATACTAGTCTGAGTAAGCAGTAAGTAGTATACTAGTCTGAGTAAGTAGTATAGAAAGTATGTTAGATCCACTATAGGTAGGACTTTTGGCAGGATTAGGTAAGTGGGTAATGGTGCTTTGGTCTGTTTTTGGAAAAACAGAAGATTGAAGATGGATATTATAGGTTAGGGCTTGTGTGATAAGATGTTGGGCATGGTTATTGGATGCGGGTATTCTGTGGCGTTGGTTTGAACAGTTTTAAACACTGTACCAATCATAAAATGTTCCCATGCCTTCGCAAGGTTTTCCAAAGAAATGGCGTAATGTGTTACACCAACATTCATTAGAATGGAATGTTCTGAAATGTTGAATCTGGAGGATTGCCTTATATGCACGACATTTGGAAGTGTTGCACCAATCAAGGGTCAAACGGACGGAACTGAAGTAAGGTATGAAACCTTTTGAGTTCTTGTTTTGCTCATTTTGCTAGTTCGAAACATTTTGCTAGTTCGAAACATTTTGCTAGTTCGAAACATTTTGCTATTGTGGTTTGGATAGTTTTCCAAAACACTGTACTTGCGAGTCTTGCAGTACCAGTGATTGGCCAAACGGACGGAAGTGAGCTGGAGAGACATGGAACGGTTTGAATTATTGGTTTGAACCTTTTGCCGAGCTCATTTGAATAGTTTTGAAGAACAATATACATGTTTTCCAAAACTATTGAAACAGCACAGCAAAACAATTCAAACACTAGCCAAATTAAGCAAACCAATCATTCAAAAAGTTTGTACTCCTTCACACAGTCTTTCAAACCAAATGTTCACACCAACTGTAATAAATTCAATGTGATGAAATGTCAAATCCTGATTGTCGTATATGTAATAAATTCAGGAGTCTTTCAACACAGTGTTTCTCAAAACTATTCAAATGAACGCGGCGAAATGTTCAAACCACACTAGCAAAATTAAACAAACTGATAAGTCAAAAGGTTTTGTACTTATGACCAAAAAATGCTAAGGATCAAGCATTTGAAATAAGCTGTTTATGTGGAGTCTTGGTTGAATGTTAAAAACAGTAACGTGTTGAAGTACAGTGTTTTTGAAAACGAGTCAAACCAGAGCGATAAAACGAGTCAAACCACACTAGCAAATTAAACAAACCAATCATTCAAAAAGTATCGTAAGCCTTTCACTCCAGTTCCTTTCGGTTTTGAACCTTGACTAATATTTCAAGACTCCCTTGACTAATATTTCAAGACTCCCTTGACTAATATTTCAAGACTCCTAGATTTATTACCTATACAATCATCCAGATTCAACATTTCATCACATTGAATTTTATTAAAGCTGGCGAAGCATTATGCCTTTTGGTTTGAAAGTGTGCGAAGGATTGCGAAACATTTTGTCGCTTTGGTTTGAATAGTTTTCAAAAACACTGTACCAGTCAAAGCTCAAAACAGGTGGAGCTGAAGCTGAGGTGGTGTTGTGATATGAGGCGTATATGCCGTACATACCCTTAAGTGCCCTGTACTTAAGGCTCCATTGTGTCATTGACGTCAATAGAGCTTAAGCCCTCATCTCCCCTCGCTGCTGCCCTAAGCGGGCCTGCCCAGTTTTACGGTTGAGCTCTATTTCTGGAACTTGCACGACCTCCTCCTTTATATACGAGAAGAAAGAACCTTCCATATTTTTTCTCGCTAAGGACCGTTATTCGACCTTCTCTATACAGACCAGATATTGAATATATATAGTTACAGTAATGTCTTACACTGAAGTAACCCAAGGGATATCTTCTAAGGAGTTCTATGAAAAGGTGAACAGATTTAATCCTATGGAGACCGTACCCTATGAGGGATGGATCCTTAATGAGGGTCCACCCCTGCAGGATCGGGACTATTCTCTCAGTGAGGTATCAGAACAGGTTATGGGCCACTTTTCACTGAAGTCGCCTTCTATTCTGTTGGCTCCTTTCAAGTTACAGGATCCAATCCTTTTCCCTGAATGGTACTTCTGTTTTAAGGATTCTTTTGGTCGCTTGTGCCATGTGTTTGACCTTTATGTGCTGTGCGATGCTACTGTCTTTCGACAAAGGATTACGGATCAAACAACTGATGATGCTGAAGCGATTATTCGTGCGGTGAAAACTATGTTTGACAAGTGTTTTCGCGCTGGTCTTGGCCGCTCTCTTGCTGCGAGATACCGCCAGTGTTTCTGCACTCGGGAATTTGCTGAAACTATTGTCGCTGATTACTTGCTTAAGCACTGTGTCGTGGACCCTTGGCACTTACGTGAGCAGAAATTGTTTCTCCTTGCCATGTGTCAACACGACTGTCTACCATTACTCCGTTTTTATGTTGCTTTTCAGTTTCCTCCCAGAACCGCTTACGAGAGAACAATTACTCTGTTGTTGTCCTCCCTTGCTTCTTCTGAGGATCAGCTTTTCTTCCGCGCTCATGCTTATGCCAATCTTCCAGGTGATGTGTCGGAATGGACCTTTGACATTATGTTGACTGCTGTGGAGTCTCTCGTTGCTCTCCTTAGAGATAATAATAAGATCTCACGGAAGCGGGCTCCCTCTCTCCCTGTTGTTCCTGGTTCCTCTGCTGCTTCCAAGGCCTCTCAGTCTCAGAAGCCCTCTGGCACCACCTCCGGTAACCGGTCTCACACTTCCAATGGTCACAACAAGAAGAAGAATAACCCCAAATCGGGTGTCGAGGGAGGTACTCTGTCTGTGAATCCTCTGCTGTCGTACAACGCTGAATATACAGAATTTTTCTTTTATGATCCGCTGGTCCTTTGGGACTCCGGCAGCGTTGCTCACATCTTCCGCGATCGTGCCCTTTTTCACAACCTTAAACCTCCTCCCCCTCACTCCAACCTTTCATCTAGTGTTATTCCTTGCCTTGGTGTTGGTGACATTCATGCTTTGTTGGCTGACGGCATGCCTTTGGTCCTTCGGGATGTTCGTCTAATTCCCACCATCACAACCAACATTGTGTCACAAAATCATGTTGATTTTCCTTATGTGATACGCTACCCCGGTGATATTTTCCACGCGGATACGGATGCTCACATTGGAGGCCGCCCTGATCCTTCGTCTTTACCTCGGATCCCCCTCCGTCTCATCTATCCCCTGGATTCTGTTTCCGACCACTCTCGTGCTCCAAAGTTTGTCAATGAAGTGCTACAGGCTGCAGGTACCGCTCCTACCTCTGTGCAATATAACGACGGCACAGACGCTGACAACTCCGTCTCGGTTGACACCCATGGTGACTATGACCGTGATGACAATTTCAGTGACTGCGACGACGATACTATGGGTACCGTGGGCTCTCTGCCCACTCCCCTCTCTGTGCTATGGCATAACCGGCTCGCCCATCCTGGTCGGACCCAATTTCTCCATTGCAAAAAGGCTTTTGACATCCCTGATGATGTTGACCATGTGCCTATTTCGCAATGTCGTGGTTGCCAGCTTTCTAAGGCGCTCCGCCATGTTCCTAAAGTCACGACGGGGCCCGGTCGATCATCCCTTTGAAGTTCTACATGTGGATTTGATCGACTCGTCTGAAGTTTCCTACGACAGTGCTCACTACGTGCTCACTATTGTTGATCGTTTCTCTCGATATGTGTATGGCCTTCCCCTTGTTTCCAAAGCGGACCCTGCTCCGGCCATTAAAGATTTCATTGAGTCAAGTTTCACTTCTCTCCGTGCGTCTCACTATCCCAGGGAATTACGTTCTGACAATGGCTCTGAGTTTGTCAAACAGGACTTCCAAACATATCTCGCTGAACGAGCTATTAAGCTCAGTGTTACGCAAGCTTATTCGCTGTACCAAAATGGTATCGCTGAACGGCAAAATCGGACTACTACGAGCAAAGCCCGGGATCTCCTTGCTCTGTCCTCTGTGCCACCCATTTTTTGGTCCGAGGCTGTACGTATGGCCACGTACATCCTCAATTATCTCCCCAAGGCTTCTTTGAAGCAGAAGGCTCCTATCGACGTGTGGTATTCTAGACATATGCCGCGTCCCGCCCTTCACCCTTTTGGCTGTGCTGCTATTGTCTCGCCGCCTCCGGGCCTCGCTCTCTCCAAATTTGGCGCTCGCTCTGTACGCTGTGCCTATCTTGGCCCATCTATTCATCGGTCTGGCCACCGTTTCTTTAGCTATGAACCACTCCTGGTTTTCGATAGCGCCATGGCTACCTTTGAGGATAATGAGTTCTACTTTTCTGACATTCGTCTTGATCTTTCAGCTCTCTGTCGGAAGTTCCCTCAATCCCTTTTACCGAGCTTACATGTTCCCAAACCTCCGTCGAAAAAGGAACAGGAAGAAGTTCTCGCCCAGCTCAAATGACTCTTTATATCGGAGGGTGCTACTCCTCTTCCATCGCTCTCACGTTACACTACCACTGTTCTAACTCGGATCCCGCCTTCGTCTTCCGCCCGTGCTGACTCCAGAGGGAGTATTTCCGCTCCATCGATACCTCTGCCTGCTACGGCTGACTCTGTGCCTGACCCTGCTGGTCCGCCTGTGACTCCCCTGGCCGTCTCCGTTGAGGTTCTGACTCTGTCTCCAGATTCTCTGACGACTTCTCCGGTTGATGCGTCCCCACCCCTGACGGTTCCCCTGGTTACTACTAAACCTGCGGAGTCTCTCCCTGAGACACCCCCCCCCCCCCCCCCCCCAGTCCTCAGATCCAAGAAAATTCTTCAGCGCCGATTCAGGAATCTCTGTCGTTGCCTGCAGACGTGCACGTGCCCGATGCCCCTGAATTCCCCGCCTCTCCATCGGATGTTCCTCCAACCGAGGTGGACCTGCTTACTAATTCTGTGGATGCTGTCGACTCACTCAAACCAAGTCCTCCTCCTGAGCCTGGTTCGTCTGAGAAGTCTTCTACAATCTCAGATCGTGTTTCTCCTGCTCATCGGACTAGGTCTAAGACCTCCAACTTACCCATTAAATTCTCTAAACTGTTCTCCAGAGGGAGGAAGATTCCCGACCTTCGAACTTCGTTCTACCAAACTGGCAACGTTAAACTGGATAAAGTGACACTACCAATGGTACGGAAAGCAGATAATGCAATTGAACAACGTGTTAAAAGAATTAGAACGGGAAGTTATGTGAATCACATTGCAGAAGCTCTTAATGACCCTGAGAAACCTCTCTATCAAATGCTAGTTTCTCATGTCTCTCAACTGTCAGACTTATTGCAAACGATACCTAACTCATATGCTGAGGTAATGAAATCTCCTCAGAAACGCTATTGGAAAGAAGCATGCAATTCCGAGATGGCTGCGCTCCTCGAGAATGAGACTTTTTCAATCGTTGCAAAGACACCTGACATGAGACCTATCTCCTGCAGATGGGTATTCACAATAAAAGAAAATAACCTTTACAAAGCGCAACTTGTTGCTAAAGGATTTACACAGATAGAGGGAGTTGACTATGAAGCAACTTACTCTCCTGTGATACAAATTGAAAGCTTACGCTTAGTCATTGCCTATGCAACCATGAACGGCATGACAATTCACCAAATGGATGTTAAGACTGCTTTTTTGAATGGAGACCTCCATGAAGACGTCTATATGAAACAACCTCCTGGCTACGACAACAGTTCACTTCAAACAAAAGATGCCAAGAAAACTGACTTTGTTTACAAACTCAACAAATCTTTATACGGTTTGAAACAAGCACCGTTAGTGTGGCATCAGACGATCAAAGGAACACTTGAGAAATTTGGATTCAAAAACTGTCTGAATGAACCTTGTCTTTTTCAAAACACATCAAAGAAGCTTCTAATAGCTCTCTATGTTGATGACCTACTTATCTTTGGTAAGGATATCTCCAATATTAATGACATTAAGGTTTTATTGGGAAATACCTTTAAAATGAAGGATCTTGGAATTGCCAGAAAATTCATTGGAATCAACATTCTCATAAAAGAGAAGTTTATCAAAATCCATATGGGTGACTATATAAACTCACTCCTAGAGTGTTACGATATGAAGAAATGCAATCCAGTGCTGGTTCCAGCCACAGGTGAAAAATTTGACAAAAGTCTTGATGAAGATCTTGAGCTTTGTGACGTAACTGAGTATCGATCCCTAGTTGGCAAGTTGCTTTATGCAGCCAAAACACTTAGACTCGATATTATGTTCGTTGTGCTGAGACTCTCCAGATACCTTTCGAGACCTACTACAAAACACTTGGATCATGCAAAACGAGTACTTCGGTACCTTCGTGGAACCTCGCATCATGGAATTATTTACAAAAGGAGTATGACTGATACACTTGTTGCATATAGTGACTCAGATTTCGGCTCAGAGCCTGACGCAAATTCTAAATCTACTACAGGTTTTCTGATAATGCTTGCTGATGGTCCCATCTGTTATCGATCCAAACTCCAAACAATCTCTACAAGCTCGACTACAGCCGCAGAGATGATAGCACTCCAAATTACCGTTGGTCAACTCGAGTGGATATCAAACCTACTTCAAGAACTAGGTCATAAACACAAGTGCACTTTGCTCTGCGATAACGAAGGGGCAATTAAGACTGTGAACAATGACTCTCTACTTGAAGGAACCAAACCGATTCGCAAGAAAGTGGACTATGTCAAAGACAGGGTTCTCACCAAGCAAATCAAACTAGACCGTGTCGTCACAAAAGATAATATAGCCGACATGTTCACAAAAGTGCTTACTAGAGATAGACTAGTTCATCTATGCAAACTCAGTGGTTTCGGAAGTACAACTTCAGAGGGAGTGTTGTGATATGAGGCGTATATGCCGTACATACCCTTAAGTGCCCTGTACTTAAGGCTCCATTGTGTCATTGACGTCAATAGAGCTTAAGCCCTCATCTCCCCTCGCTGCTGCCCTAACCGGGCCTGCCCAGTTTTACGGTTGAGCTCTATTTCTGGAACTTGCACGACCTCCTCCTTTATATACGAGAAGAAAGAATCTTCCATATTCTTTCTCTCTAAGGACCGTTATTCGACCTTCTCGAGTTCTATGAAAAGGTGAACAGATTTAATCCTATGGAGACCGTACCCTATGAGGGATGGATCCTCAATGAGGGTCCACCCCTGCAGGATCGGGACTATTCTCTCAGTGAGGTATCAGAACAGGTGGAGCTGAAGCTGAGGTGGAGCTGAAGCAGAAGACGCACGATACTTTTGAATTATTGGTTTGTTGAATTTGCTAGTGTCGTTTGAACTGTTTTATCGGGCGGTTTTGAATGGTTTTGAAAAACACTGTACTGTACCTGTGAAGGGCTAAAACGGACGGAACTGAAGTGGAGAGGGTCTGAATCGTTTTGAATTATTAGCTGAATCTTTTGAATATTGGCTGAATCGTTTGTCACTGGTCTGAATCTTTTGAATATTGGCTGAATCGTTGGTCACTGGTCTGAATCTTTTGAATTATTGGCTGAATCGTTGGTCACTGGTCTGAAGCATTCTATCTTCTTGGTTCGAAACATTTTGTGGGGCTGGCTTGAATGGATTTTGTGGGGCTGGCTTGAATGGTTTTCAAAAACACTGTACCGCCCTCCCTGCTCACAGTGCGCTTGTTCCCGGTTTCCAACTAATGGCCTAGGGAATTGGGAGAGGAGTAAACACCCGTACAGCAGGCAACTTCAGCAGAAACACGACCAACGCAAACGACCGTTTTTGATGGTGTGGAGAGAAGAGGGGTCTGTTGGAGTGCTGGAATTCCGGACATCATCCCGGTGGTTTTTTAGTTGGAAGGTTGGGTGGTGGCCTTTGAAGGTGGCCTGATGTTTCTGGTCACGTGACCACAGAGTTCCGGTCTCCACTAGTACCACGACGGATTCCAAACATTTCAGGAGAAGTAACCGGCAAACCCGATACTGTTTAACGGTACAGGAGAAGTATCCATTGGTTAGAGGATGCATTCAATCACCCTGGCAAAACGATTCAAACTCAGTCTCCAAAGCAAATGGCGGGATGTTTCATACGAACTCTCAGGAGAACTCGATAATGTGAAATGTTAAATCTGGACGATTGCCTCAAGTCCTAGATTTGATGTTGGAGAGATTGGAGAGATTGGAGACATTGGAGACATTGAGACATTGAGACATTGAGACATTGAGACATTGAGACATTGAGACATTGAGACATTGAGACATTGAGACATTGAGACATTGAGACATTGACATTGAGACATTGACATTGAGACATTGACATTGACATTGAGACATTGAGACGTTGACATTGACATTGACATAGTAAATCGAACATCGAAACATTTCGTTTACGAACAAAAATAACTCTAAATTGTCAAGTTATTCCGCTAATGATACAGTACAGGTCTAGCATTCAATAATAACACTTTTTATCTAATTTAAACATGTATACTTGGAAATCAGTATAGATTAATCTTGGAAATCAGTATAGATTAATCTTGGAAATGGTTTATAAATCCTTCCCAAGGATATAGATCTAATAGATCAACTCATACAGCTATGAGATATGTTAGATCAACTCATACAGCTATGAGATATTTTAGATCTAACTTTAGAGGTGCTGTATGATACATTGAAGGTGATATTTCTAAATATTTATATTCTATTAATCATAAGGTTTTATTAAATTTACTTAATAAGACAATAAAGGATAAAAAATTTGTTAATTTAATAGCTCAACTTTTACAAACAGTTATTCTTAATGGTAAATCAAAATATATATTAAGAAAAGGAATTCCTCAAGGTGTATTCTTAGTCCCTTACTTTCTAATATTGTACTGCACGAATTGTTCATCTAAATTTTTTATTTAATTTATTTAATTTATTTAATTTATTTAATTTATTTATGATGAACGTTACAAAGGACTTTATAAATTAGTTCATTCTAAAGAAATATTTTCATTGGCATATAATGAAATAAAATCTAAACCAGGAAATGACACCAGGAAATGATAAACAAACTATAGATGGCTATCGCAGATGCAGCTAAATTATTATTAAAAGAAATTATTATACCAACACATACTGATAAATTAATTTATAAGTCCTATTATATCATTACAGTGTTTTTGAAACTATTCAAACCCGCACGATAAAAGATTCAAACCACACTAGCAAATTATACAAACCAATAATTTAAAGACTTCACACCTCTCCACTTCAGTTCCGTCCGTTTGCCCATCACTGGTACTGCAAGACTCGTAAATCTATTATGTATAAGGCAATCCTTCACATTTCAGAATGTTGAATTCTAATGAAAGTTGGTGTGAATATTTGGTTTGAAAGATTGTGAGGAGTACGAAACATTTTGCTGTGCTGGTTTGAATAGTTTTGAAAAGCACTGTACATAAATCACAGTAAGTAGATTACAGTGAATAGATTAGAGTATGTGGATTAGAGTATGTAGATTAGAGTATGTAGATTAGAGTATTTAGATTACAGTGCATAGATTAAAGTACTTCAACACAGTACAGTATTTTTGAAAACTATTCAAACCAGCGATAAAAGATTCAAACCACACTAGCAAATTATACAAACCAATAATTTAAAGAGTTCACACCTCTCCAGTTCAGTTCCGTCCTTCTTAACCCTTCACTGGTACTGCAAGACTCATAAATACCCTACATATGAGGCAATGCTCAAGATTTACATTTCAGAATATGATTCTAATGAAGGATGGTGTGAACTATTATGCCATGTTTGAAAGACTGGGCGAAGGCTTACGAAACTTTTTGAATCATTGGTTTGTTTAATTGTGCCGCGTTGGTTTGAATAGTTTCGGAAAACACTGTATGTAGATTACAGTGCATAAATTAGAGTACAGTGTTTTTGAAAACTCTTCAAACCAACACAGCAAAATGTTTCGTACTCTTTCGCCCAATCTTTCAAACCAAATGGTGAATGCGTCACGCCAGATTTAATAGAATTCAATGTGGAGAAAAGCTGATCTGATGATTGTCTTATATAAATTCAGGAGTCTTGCAATATTAGTCAAGGCTCAAAACGGAAGGATTTGAACTGGAAGGGGCACGAAACTCTTTAAGTTATTGGTTTGAAACATTTTGCTAGTGTGGTTTGAATCTTTTATCGTGTGGGTTTGAATAGTTTTGAAGAACACTGTATTTATATTACAGTATGTAGATTACAGTGAATAGATTACAGTCCACAGATTACAGTCCACAGATTACAGTCCACAGATTACAGTCCACAGACCCCGTATCTAATATCCCTTGGTCTACCAATCCACCACCCACTGCTAATCCTGTCTACTCAATTGGTCCATCTACAAGAATTGTTAGTGCTACCAACACCACATCGGCCTCCACCCATTTCCTCCATCCCTCCCTCCAGCTTCAATACAGTCTGGAGTCTCTATATTTTTTCCCTAGTCATTGCTCCAAGTCGACACTACCATCCAAGTCGACACTACCATCCAAGTCGACACTACCATCCAAGTGTAACTCTGATCTGCCACTATGCATTGGAGAGACAAGCTACACTCACACTCAAACGCTCTTGACACTAAATGCCTGTAAGCTTCTCGTGGTTATGTTGGAACTTCTCCAACTTGTTGACACTGTTGTTGGCGAAGTTGATCACAATATTAGTTTTGTTTTCTTGGCCAGCCGTCCAATTTCTTCTGGGACTGACTGAGCACAAAGGCAATGATTTGCTGGCTGTGCCTTGTTTGCGGTGCTTCACTGCCAAATGGTCTCTGATTCCATGGAGAAGTTTTTACACTGTTAATGTGTACTGTTAATGTGTACTGTTAATGTAGCTTGGAGTATGGAGTAGAGTATGGAGTATGGAGTAGAGTATGGAGTAGAGAGTAGAGTATGTAGTAGAGTATGGAGTAGAGTATGGAGTAGAGTATGGAGTAGAGTATGGAGTATGGAGTAGAGTATGGAGTAGAGTATGGAGTAGAGAGTACACTGTTTTTGAAAACCATTCAAACCAACACAGCAAAATGTTTCGTACTCCTTCGCACAATCTTTCAAACCAAATGTTCACACCAACTTTCATTAGGATTCAAAATTCTGAAATCTTAATTCTAGAGGATGGCCATAGATGACTACATTTGGGAGTCTTACAGTACCAGTGAAGGGCTNAATTCTGAAATCTTAATTCTAGAGGATGGCCATAGATGACTACATTTGGGAGTCTTACAGTACCAGTGAAGGGCTAGGACTGACGGAACTGAAGTGTGACGGGTAGGAAACTC
>NKZA01000152.1:0-41110 GCA_002374405.1 Metschnikowia cubensis
TAAAATACAAAGATTTACCTAACTCCAGAGTCAGCTGTCACCCTGACCACATAAGGAAACAACCCCCGGACGAACCCTAACATTTGACATAAAGGCACTCTGGCCGAGTGGTCTAAGGCGCCAGGGTAAGGTTACCTTACCATACATTCCTGGTCTCTTCGGAGGCACGAGTTCGAACCTCGTGGGTGTCATTATTTTTTCATTTCCAATGCAACTCACAGAAAGAAAAATCTTTATCTTTTTTTTTAATTTCTACTTGATTACTTAAGATGACTATTTAAAGTCTCTAGCCTCAAGTGCAGATCCTCTTGGGATCGGACTAGGCATACGACCACGTCACGTGCTCCAGATCTCATGTGCAACCCGCTTAGCACCCACCCCCAAACTATGCTAAAAGTCACCGACAACAAGCCACCCACCGGAGAGAATCCCCCCGGATCCGATTCGGATGTGGCCCATTCCAGCAGCTCCAGCGACGTCGACTCGTTGACCGAGGACCTCGACCAGATCGGCCGGTTCAACCTCCCGAAAATCTCCAACTACCTCATGGCAGAAACCTTCCCCCTGCTCCGCAACTTCACCAGCAATCTAGGCGGGCTTCCAAGCCTTCCTCCCTTTGTGCCTACTTTCCACTCGCAGTTGTCTAATATGTCCAGCAACCTCCCCAATTTGCCTAATGTCAATCTTCCAAATCTCCCCAACGTGAATCTCCCCAACTTGCCCAACGTCAATCTCCTGCATTTGCCCGATTTGCCTGATGTGTCCAAATACATTTCCCAGACCATCAAGCAGTTATCCCGATACACGGAGAGTGGTGGGTCCCCGGATACGGACGGATCCAATGGAGTGTATGATCACCGCACGGCCATAAATAGTATCAAGACCACGTTAGCCACGCGGATCCAAATGAATACATTTTTGGCGGATCTTAGGAATGGGCTGTCGTTTCAGGCGGCTTTAGATCGACTCCAGACCCTCACAGATGTGGTGCATGAGGCTATTACTCTTCCTGTGGAGGATGAAGAAGAGGATGAGGAGAATGACCTGAGGAGTGGGTCTCGTGACCAGGATACGGAGCCTGTGGGAGTTTTAAAGGTTGTGAACCGCGAGCAGCCGCTTGTGAATGACCTTGTGGTTCCAGATGATGAATTTCCCAAAGGAGCAGGTGAGGCTGGAAGGAGAGCGAAGAAGCGGGCCAAGAAAAGCACTTTGGGCGATTTGATGTACGATTCCGGAACAAACACTACAGATTGGGAAGTGGCTGAGCTCACTCCCGAAGAATCAAGGGCCTTGACCCAGTTGGATCTGACCGACGATTTTTTTAAGCAGGACTTGCTACGGACCAGGATCCAGAACATCCAGAAGTTGGAGCTTAGTCAGCACCTGAAGAATAAGTTGGTGACGAAGTTGATGATGGGAAACTACTTGAATTATGTGAATGAAAAGAGGGTCCTGAGTGATACTCTGGGAAAGATTCTGGGCGATGGACTGAGAAAGTCTGCGAGTGGAGAACTGGCAGATAAAGTGGCAGATAAGCCGCAATACAATATTCCGAATGACGACACGGTGCTTGCCTCGCATAGGAACTGTTCTATAGACTCAAACCTTGATGACTCAAACTCGGTATTGTCGGAGAGCTCTGTTGACGAGGTGGTGCTCTCTGAAGCAGATACAGTGCCATCGTTCTACGATCAGGGCAAAGGGATTTTGGGATGTCAGCACTATCAACGAAACTGCAAGCTCGAGTGCCCCACGTGTTCCAAATGGTACGTGTGTCGCTTCTGCCATGACGCAGAAATCAGTGACCATAAGCTCACACGCAGAGAGGTCAAGCATATTTTGTGCATGAACTGCAGCACGCCCCAGGCCCCGGAAACAAACTACTGTGTCAACTGTGAGGAGGAGCTAGCCAACTACTTCTGTCTTAAGTGTGTGCTATATGATAATGACGGGCTGAAGGATATCTACCACTGTGATAAGTGTGGGATCTGCAGACTCGGGCTTGGGCTCTCGAAGGACTACTTTCACTGTGACACGTGCAACATTTGTCTTTCCATCGACTTGAAGCACCGCCACAAGTGTGTGACCAACACCACTCATTGCGACTGCCCCATATGCAACGAGTATCTCTTCACCAGTGTCAACAAGGTTGTATTCATGAAGTGCGGACACTCCATTCACCAGCAGTGTTACGACGAAATGACCAAACATTCCTACAAGTGTCCTATTTGCAAGAAGACGGTGGTCAATACGGAGACGCAGTTCCGGATCTTGGACCAGGAAATCCGCCAGCTGCCTCTTCCTCCGCCCTACGACAAGTGGAGGTGTATAATCAGCTGCAACGACTGCAAAGGCAAGTCCAACTGTGCCTACCATGTGATGGGGCTCAAGTGTAAGTATTGCCAGAGCTACAACACCAACCAATTGAAGTTGAGCAAGCCTGAGGAGTCGGACGATGAGGACGATATAGAGCAGGACGATAATGATGCACATATCACGTCCATGCGGTTGATCAAGACGAATTTAAGCTCCAACTTCTTGATGAACGACCAAACAGAAAGTCCGGCCGGAAAACAAGAGCCCGAGAAGGACCAAGGAACTGAAGATGATTTGATGAGGCTCAAAGCACTAAAAAGTGCTGAATTTGATCGTTCTTCCATTGCATCGATTTTCCAGAAGTTCATCAACAATACTCTCATGAACTACGATGAGCAGGTCAGCGACCGAGAAGATTCAGACATGGAAACATTTGGGTTCTGACCGGAGGAGAATGATAATGAAAAGAAAATGAGAAGGAGATAATGATGAGATAGAAAGAGAAAGAGAACGAGATGATTTAATGAAGGAGGTGAAGATGAAGAAGGATGAACAGAAATCAATCAATGATCCAGGCACTTCAATCTGAATTATTGAAAATCGAGATCAAATCAGGATCAATCAGGAACCAAATTGCCAAAAGATTGATTGATCTGATAAAAAGGCTCATAGTTGCACTGCGAATTTGGGTCTCATTTAGACTGCAATTTGGGTTGTTCTTGGACTGTGCGACTCTTTGGGTCGAGTCTTCGCACCCAACGGTCACACCAAAATTGGGGAAGTGGCTGTGTGCAGGCGCCGTGCGAACGCCATAAACGAAACAGCAACATTCCTCTCAGGAACCACTCACAAACCTCTCTTTAACGCGCCCGAAGGCTTTCCCATTGCATCCCCCAACCTCGGTTCAGGCCACACGACTGCTGAAATTGATCACACTATCTTTTGCAGAGTAATTCCTAACCAGTCAGGAGAATCAGGAGTCACCAATAGTCACCGTCACCTGATTTGAAACACCAATTCAAATTGAATATCCCGATTCTTCCTATTTGATCCCGATTGTTACTAGGATTTGAAGCCCCGATTCAATTAACCGTTAGAAAGTTACGCTAGAATATTGGTGGTTGAATTTTGGTGGTGTCTATATTCGGACTGAAATGCCATGAATTCCCTAAAAAAATTGGTGTATTCTTTGGAGTCCACGATTATATACGAAAGTGACGAGGAAGGCGAGAATGTGGTAGGTGCGCAAGCGAACGACCTAGAAGAACGGTACTCACAAGAGTTTGGGCTGGAAAAGAAAACTCTGGAGTATGGTGAAAAGGATGGTCTAGATGACCTAGAAAAGGAAAGTCCAGAAAAAAGTTTTGATGAAAAGGATGGTCTGGAAAAAGATTTCGGTGAAAAAGAATTTGATGGAGAAAAAGAGTTTGTGGGGAAGAGGCCTTGCCAAGAGTCTGGTCTAGATCAAGAAGCTGACAATACCCCCTCCAAAAGAACGTTGCTCCAAACGATTGGGTACTCCATCAAAAGTGTGCTTTATGCAGTTTGTGTGCAACCCGTTCTTTTGATTTGGCTCTTGGTCACGTTTCCCTTCACGTACATTTTCGGGTCGGAGTACCCAAATTTGGAGACTGGCCAAACTACGTTGGCGGAGACCCTGGCTACAGACGAAAAGACGGCGTTGCTTAAAGAGGAGAAAATCCTTGCGAACAACATCAAAACCCCCACCGCATACAAGTACATCTTGCCGCCTCCACCTCGACTTTTCCCCCTTTCACGGAACCCAGATCGAAAACGGCGCAAAAAGACGCTTATTTTGGATCTTGACGAAACGTTGATCCACTCGTTGTCTCGAGGAGCACCACGGTCGTTGGGCGCCAACAACACGTGCCACATGATCGAGTTGAAGATCAACAACATTCCTTCGCTCTACTATGTGTACAAGCGGCCGTTCTGTGATTTCTTCCTCAAGGAGGTGGCCAAGTGGTTTGAGTTGCAGATATTCACGGCCAGCGTCAAGGATTATGCAGACCCGATCATTGATTGGTTGGAAAGCGACATTATTGACTATAAGAACGGCACGCAGTCCGTGTTCTCCAAGCGCTACTATCGCAGCGACTGCACGTTCCGCCTGGGCGTGGGCTACATCAAGGACCTCTCGAAGTTCTGTGTCAAAGACGATGAGTTGAAGAACGTGATTATCTTGGACAACTCGCCCGTGAGCTATGCACTCCATGAAGATAATGCTATCATGATAGAGGGCTGGATCAACGATCCGAGTGACCGCGACTTGCTCAATCTCTTGCCCATGCTTTACAGTTTAAGCGTGTGTATAGATGTGAGGTTTATATTGGGCTTACGTAGCGGAGAGAAGCTATTTGAAGCCGCAAGGAACTAGAAGGAAGATGAAGAAGGAGATGATGATGATGAATGAATGAATGAATGAAAGGGTAAAGAGGTGAGAAAGAAAGACATGGACATGTGACATGTGACATGTGGCATGTGAACATGTGAGTGATCTGGCGGACGCGAGTATGATCAAGTCCACGATAGCAGACAATAAGATGTGAACGGGTACTTGATTGCAAGATACAGAAGCTAAGATTGAGGAATTTGAGTGGAGCAAAAGCTAAAGATTGAATTTTAGAGTCCATGGACTCGTGGGTAATAGGTAATTAACATAGAATAAGTGTAAGGCAGTCCGCGTAAGCAGCACCATAGTTCAAATTGGCTGGACACTGATATCAAGCTCGTGGAACAATAGTGCAGATTGCTCCATGAATCGGCAGTGCTTGGAGACGAACGTGCCATTTGCAGCCAGACATGAACAACCCCTTAGTAAACCCACCACAACTCCATATCTGTACTGTCTCAGCCCCAATCCAAACTTCAAGAAGTCAACCAGGAGTATGTATTCGTGTTCTACATCATCAGTTATAATAGAGTAACAGTAGTATATGGTGGTACATGGTGGTACATGATAATGTAGTATACTAGTACAGTAGGACAGTAAACCAGTAGGACATTAAACCAGTAGGACATTAAACCAGTAGGACAGTAAACCAGTAGGACAGTAAACCAGTAGGACAGTAAACCAGTAGGACAGTAAGCCAATAGTACACTAAATCAGTAGGACAGTAAACCAGTAGCACACTAAACCAATAGCACACTAAACCTGAAGTACACTAAACCAGTAGCACACTAAACCTGAAGTACACTAAGAAATCTGTATGTAGTAGAGTAGTAGAGTAGTATGTGATGCTTGAATAGTGGCCATAGTCGTGTCTTCATAGAGCTTAGCCAAGTTATCGCAACCGGGTACCTGACTATGATTCTGGAATCACACCTTCCAGTGTTTCGAGGAACCATCGAAACCATGTACCTGATTTTACATAAACATCTTCTTATGTCTATCAGTAGAGTAAGAGCACTATAATACTTAGGGAGGGTAGTGCAAGAGTTGAAGATTTGGGAACACAAGGATCAGGCTGTAGTAAAGGTATAGATTATCAATTATATTAGTATGTAGTATTTATTGTAGTAGTATACTGCAGTGTGGGACTGCAGTGTGGGACTGCAGTGTGGGACTGCAATATAGTACTGTAGTACTGTACGGTATACTGTACGGTATACTGTAGTGTAGTACTGTAGGATATACTGTAGTACTGTAATATTGTATTACTCCGTTGCTCATATGATTAGAGCCTCACTGCTTGGTTCTGAGTACCTTGAGGTAGTCATGGATGGAACCATTGTGACTGTTGGTAGTTTTTATGGCTTTTTTGTTCATGAATTTCGAGCAAGTGTAGACCAAATTGTACTTTGAATTGAGAATCTTTTTCAAAAGTGTTATATTGCCTACCCTAGTCGGTCCTTTCAATCACCCCAATTACTTACTCAATCCATTCATTCAATGCTGCTTCTGGAATGAAGCTTTGCTTGAAATGTAGCTATATCTTAAAGTATACTACTCCTGAGAATGTTATCGTATTGCTTCTTGGATTCACACTCACTTCCCGCTCCTCATCACAACAAAGATGTCAATAAGTCGCATACATTGGACTATTGTAAATTCAAATTCTAAGATATGATGATCAATTTGTATCTGTAAGCTTCATGTGTAACTCAAGCTACTGGGTTATCTTTATTCGTGGATGGATCCTCAAAGAGAAATCAGTGTTACTAAAATAGCTAACGGTAGAGCTAGTATGGTCAGCTGGATAGGTCTGACTGCCTGCTAATCGATGGTCTTTGGCTCAAATACCGCATATCGAATCTATCATTTACACTGCTTGCTACTTGCTACTTACTATTTTCATACTACTTCCTTAGTCTACTTGGTTCACTTACACTTATTCTACAATACTACTTATACCGGTGACTCTAACTCTGCTAGACTGAGTTTTGACATTGAATAATGAACCGACTTTTAGCGTAGTCCACCGACTTTTAGCGTAGTCCATAGTAATTACTATAATCATTGAGCTATATTCATCTACACTAAAGTCAGTATAGCTATACTTAGTAATTTAGTAGTATAGTGTTAGAGCTACCATAGGTAGTGGCTTACCTATTGAGGTATTTAGAGCCTACACTGTCTAATCCTAACAATGGCCATTTGAAGACACCGAGGCCCAACATCTTATGATGTTGGGACGGCGCTCATTGCTATTGTTCTTGTGCTATGTCGCACGCCCTCTCCTCTAAAATCACTTAAGTACCTCAGATTCCTCCCTAGGAGAGAGGAACCATCGGCGAATGAACGTAAGAACCAGAGTTCTGACGTAAACCGCACCATAACATATAGCTATAATAAGTGAAGCACTATTGGAGTGTAGTATACAAGGCGGATTCTGAACTTGTGTAGTCGTTTCATGCCCTATTCTTTCTCTGTTTGTTGGTTTTGACGGATTAGAATGAGGTTGCTAGATTTGGACAGCGTAGGTCAAACACTCCAAAGATACAACACGGCCTATGGCGGATCTAACAGTTGTAAGCCCCACTATCATTGTGTCATAAGCAGAACTAACTTCTTTCTGACTATAAATACTCCTTGTTATGAGCACTACCCATAGAGAGATCTTTGGTTACGAACACCGTCCAAATTACGAGATGATTGACTTGTGCCATGTTTGGTTACGAGCACTGCTTTATTGGTTACGAGCACCGCTTTTATTCGTTACGAGCACCGCTTTTATTCGTTACGAGCCCTGTCTTACAATCCCTCTCTTTTCTTTATACACCGTACATCTATGTTTCTTTAACATGGCCTTACCACTTTCCTTATCGGCAACTACTTTTTAGTAACCCGAAAAACCAATAGTGTTTGTTCAGTCTGTGGTGCACTCCAGCGTACCAACGTGGTTATCCAGAGTTCGCACCTGACTACGCTCTCCCAACACCAGCTACAAACACATAGATCTATGCATCTAAAGAAAATATTCATAGAAAATAGAGAAAAAATTGCCTATTATGGGTTCACTTTCACTTTCACTTTCACTTCCACTCTCAGATGCACATTCAAATATAAATTTTGGTTAAAATTAGCTTCAGATTAGCTTCGGGTCTAGATTCAGATCTAGATCCAGATCTAGATTTTTAGATCCAATAGCCACCGGTGCAGCTTACATGCACTACCCAGATCTACCTCCAGTACTCTCCACCAGCTTACTCGGCACTTCTGCCACTTTCACCTGCTTACTAACCATGACTTCTCAGACACTAAGTAAGTCATGTGACACATTCAAAAACCTTATGCATTGCCATAAATCGGTGTAAATTCCTGGCACTGGTATGAATTGGAGTGTAGTCATGGCGAAACATGCACGTGCTTCTCGCGTGACATAGAGTCACGTGGCCTTCAATGCAGTCACATGATCACTACATGATCTCGCACACCACAAACTCCATACCCACCATGGATTCTGCTAGGGACTTTGCTGTAATCGCCGATACATTCCAGAACGAGCTCAGTTTCGATGCCCAAGAGGCTCTCCACGAGCTTGGGACCGTTCTCCGGGACGCTGACGCCCGAAGCAGCCCCGAAATTCGGCGTCTTCTCCCCTCAGTTCTTGCCGCTTTCCCTCGTCATCCGCGAGATGTGCTCCGTGTGCTAGTCAACTACGTGGCAGATAATTTAGAGAATAGGCGTCAGGTGCTTCAGGAGGATGACTTCTGGTCGCGTGCCTTGCAATTGTCCCCTGCCCGCCATGTCAATGAGCTGTCTCTCTTCCTGATCTTGATAAACCAATACATCCGCTCAGTGGAATCTGACGAATTGCTGCTGTTTGTGGGCCGCTTGTGTGAGCGTGGCTGCCAGCAATGGGTCATGGAGTACTACCGCCAGCTATGGAGAGAGATCGACCAGGTGCATTCTCTAGAGGAGTTGGATTTTGAGCGGCCTTTGGAGTTTGTGAAAGAATGGAGTCGCCTTATGCCAGAACGGATAGCGGCGGGCGAATTTATGGAGGGGTACGGCCACTTTGCCGTGATGGCTGGGAATAAGGTGCCCAAACTGGAGAATATCGTGGGCAGCGACATTGACAACGTTGACGATATTGACGACATCAACGATATGCTCCTCGCTTCGTCTGAAATCATCTATAACTGCACAAATGTGCAGGACTCGACCCTCTACACCCTTGGCCCATTTGTGGAGCTTCTCAGCATTCCTATCCCACTGAAACTCCCACAATACTTGAACATCCGCCGCAATTTGTTCGCTGCTTGTGGCAATGTATCGTCGTATCCTGCATATAAGAACAGCGCCGACATTGGTGCCAATCTTGCCCGGATTTCTGCATCTTCCGACCCTTATGTCGTTTCTGCCTGCGCCATATCCCTCGGCAACTGCATTTCCAGTACGGAACAGCAGCAGCAGTTCCTAGCCCTGCATAATGGCCAGGGCGTCGTGGCGCGTGCGCTTCTCAAAATCCTCCAGATGAACTTCATGGACGTGATCCAGTACCAGGCGTTCCATTTCTTCAACAATGTCTTGACTACAGCTTTGGCCCGCGATATTGTCGCTGCTGATAATGCCCGACATTTGATGCGCCAAACAAAGGTCATTGCCGATAACTCCAACTACTACAAGGATGTTGCAACATTGTACCTTAAGTTTCTCCGGAAATTGACGACCCTCGGATTCCAATCGCTGCCCTACATTGACTTCCTTCCCTATTCGGAAGCCTACGAGTACCTTTTGCCCGTAGAAGACGCAATAGAAGTGGAGATGTTGGTGCTCCAAGTGATGTCCAGGACGAAGACCCCCCGGGTGGCCGTTTTCAAAAAAGAGTTGGTGGAGAAAGTGTTAAAGATGGACACCACGGTGTCTGCAGCAGTTCTTCTTTTGAAGATTAAAACATTGGCCATTTTCATCAAGTCGCACACAGCCCAAGAGGTCTACGAGCTATACGAGAACGACTTGACCGATTACCTTTCGCGCGTGCAAAGCTTCGTGGCTCTGTTAGCTAGCCTGACTAATCAGCAGCCGGGCAGTACAGAAGCGGATGTGGTGGCCAATAATATCAAGTTCATTGGCATCTCTATTAAGGGTCACGTGGAGGATGTACTCGCATGCAGGAATGAGTATGAAGAGCAGGTGTCCCAGATTGTGAGCAGCTGCATGGAACTCGTGGGCGCGCGTCGCACGTGACGGTGTACGTGAAGGTGATGGTAACGTGGGCGGATCACGTGGGTTTCCACGTGACATATGTTTGTGTTGGTGTACAGGTGTTATGGTGTGCGACGGTCGCGGCGTTTGTTCTGCCCGAGCATTTCTCCACGTATAAAAGGCTCATTTCCGCATCAGGGTCCAGGAGCATTCTTAAGATCCATAATATCATCCATTCTTAAGGCCCGATTAGGTGTCCATTTAAACTTCATTCCGTACACCCCTTACTTCCGTTTCTACATCCAACCATGACCTTCTTCTCGCTTCCTCAGGTTCCTCCAGACCCTATTATCGGTCTCATGAACTCCTACAAAAACGACCCCACCTCCGACAAAATCGACGTGAGTGTAGGTGTTTACAAAACTGAGGATGGTGACCCAGACTACATTTTTCCCTGTGTGGCATTGGCCAAGCAGAAACTTGCCGAAAATGACCCCGGTCACTGCTACACGCAAATGTCTGGAATTGCAGATTTTGTTAGCAACGCGCAGAAAACCATTTTTGGAGAGAACCATGCCAACGTGGCTTCTGTGCAGGCCGTCCTGGGGTCTGGATCTTTACATTTGGCTTTTGCTTATCTTGTAAAATGTGGGCTCAAGGATTTTTACGTGGGTACGCCTGCCTGGAGCAACTACCAGGGCATGATTGAGCATGCTGGAGGCAACTACCACTCGTACAATTACTACGATTCAGCAAAACAAGAAGTGGACATGGACTCACTTGTGGCTGCATTGAACGGAGCCCCTGAAAACTCTGTGTTTGTGTTGCAGGCCGTGTGCCATAACCCAACAGGAATAGATCTTACCCAGGACCAGTGGAAGCAAGTGTTTGACATTATGCAGGACAAACACCTTTTTCCACTCTTTGACATCGCGTACCAAGGTTTTGCCAGTGGTAACGTGGATGAGGATGCTTGGGCCATTAGAGAGGCATACCGTCGCCAGTTCGAATTCATTGCATGCCAAAGTTACTCCAAGAACATGGGTCTTTACTCTGAAAGAGTTGGCTGCACCCACGTTTGTCTGCAAGACGAGGGACTGATTCTGGCCATTATGTCTCAATTGGTTGCCTTGATTCGTCATGAATTTTCTTTTGCTCCTGCCTTTGGCGCCCGTGTGTCGGCCATTGTGCAGCTGGACCCTGCTTTACGCAAGATCTGGGCCCAGGATGTGCTTGATGTGACTCTGCGCTTGAAGGGCGTCAGAGCAAAGGTGCTTCAACGGTTCCAGGAATTGGGAACCCCAGGTGATTGGACCCACGTGACCGCGCTGAATGGGCTCTTTTGGTACTCTGGCTTGACCCCATTGCAGTGTGAGAAATTGATTGAGGAGCACCATGTTTACGGTACTTCCAATAGCCGTGTCAATGTGGCTGGCTTGAACGACTCCAACATCGATACCTACTGCCGTGCTGTGGATGCCGTTGTGAGAAAGTATCCAGGCAACTAGATTTGGTGTGCTGCGTCTACGTATATTGGTATGTAGGCGATAAACACATTCACCACCTGTGTGAATCTCAGTTTATTCCCTTCACTTCTGTGGTCGTACCTACATACAAAGTGTATAGCTCAAATGTAAGCTGGATGCCATTAGAGACGTATGGGCCCCAGGAGGTCTCCACTGACGTTATGTCAGACTTACATGATGCGCTCTAAACTGTGTGATACTGTAATGGTACTGTGGGGACTGTGAGTGATGGGGATACTGTGAGAAGCTCAAAAATCCCACCTCCATATATCATAGGAAACCTTCGGCACATCCATAAAATGAGTAATCTCCAGATACTGTCTTGATATCCCTGTTACCATCAACAGCCGTGGATGGCTAGATAGTCATTACCGTGGATGGCTAGATAGTCATTACCGTGGACTTTTTGGTATTTCTTTTGTATATTAAGAAGAAAGCTTCTCAAAGCTACGGTCTAATATTGATAACAAGATTTTACCGGAAAGCTCTGCGATCCTTTGGTGACCATAGACAGGAACTTCTACTTCCAGGTTTCCTCTCCTCAAGTTTCATGACTGGCCCAGACCCTGGTGGGGCTCATAACCTGTAGAACTGACAATGCTGGATCCAGGTATCAGGTGGCCCATGAAGTAGCCTTGGTGTAGTATTCAGTGGATGGGCCATACGAGAAGGACTTATATTCTCATCAGTATAGGTGAACACTTTAGAGAAGATTTGGAGGAGAATGGGTGCCAGTATAGTATTATCAGCATGAGGCTTTTTGGAGCGTCTGTTTTTTGAGGCGTCTTGGTGTACCGCAGTCAACAGGTATTTGCTTAGTTGTTGATGGATATGGAGGGAGACCTCAAAAGAAGGGGAGTGCCGAGAATTCCAGTCATTAGAAAAGCTCTGTCTTCAGGTATTCCACTAGTATATTGTTTTACTACTGTACTATCAGTTGAGTACACGACTGAAGTATTAGTCAATACCTAATATCGTTCGTTGAAATACTAAGTTAGATTATTATACTACTACATTCTTAGAAAGGTACTGTATAATCAATTAAAGCCGCTATTGCTTCTGGTATCAGCATAATCAGATTTCAGTAATCCTCAGAAGTCACTAAGGTTCAAAGTCACTAAGGTTCAAAGTCACTAAGGTTCAAAGTCACTAAGGTTCAAAGTCACTAAGGTTCAAAGTCACTATGAGGCCAGAAGTTTTATTCTCTTTTTAACGTATGTCACACAAACTTGTATTCGTTGATGGTTCCTCAAAGCGAGGAGCCGTAGTGGCGTATATAACTTGAGAAACGTGTTACCGAAAGTCTCTCCATTGTTCCAGTGGAGAGACTTGTTCCCGCGTATTTGAAAGGACCACGGGTGACCAAAGTGCCAAGGGCGTTTGACGTGGCCAAAGTTAAGATCGGACATTCACAACGTCTCCATAGGTAATGTCCTACCTATGGTGGATCTAACAAGTCAGTATTGAGATCGAGACCTCCGGTGATCTAGAGCTAATAATAGAAACCCTGGGGAATTTTCTGAATGCAAAATGACACTAATTTCCCAATCGGAGCTTTATCATCTAAGTATATTACACATTTAAACGATGGCGGTTTTCTGAAAGTGTACTATTGATGATTAGTGTGTACCTCGAGTTCGCACTTCATCCAGTGATTACACATTTGTTCTCGTAAAGTAGTATTACTAGAAAAAAAGAATTGGGTACCAAAAATCCATTTTTGCTCTAAACCTCCCCATTTTTCTTTTGGATGTCCCCGAACCTACCTAAATTATACACCACCCATGAAACCAGCCTAAAAAGTACCAATTACTTTATAAATAGCCGATACTGCATATAACACAACCTGCACTGTAGATGTTATCAACCAGTACTCCTTTCTTCCAAGACTTGATTTTTGAAAAGGACACCAACTCAACGGTTTAATCCTATGGATATGTACACAAGCACATTCAGCTTGAGCTTGTGGCAATTGAGAAACACCTTCAGTGATTGGGATTAATGTGCGATACACCACCGAGGGACTACATAGAAATTAAAAACGCATGGTTATGGATCCTTGAGAGGTATCTTCCTGGGTCTTTATGAGAATCCATGTGTATGAGTTTCTATGAGACACAAAAAATTACTGTATTTAAGGATGTGAGTATCTGGGTTTTTTAGATCCACTACGGACAGTGCACTACCCATACAGGAATTTGGCTTACGTGCTCAGTTATACAAGTAGCCAACTACCCGGATCGAGAGCCTTTATTTTCGAAAATTTCGAAAGTTAAGTAGCCCCAATTTTTCTATCATCAACGAATACAGGCAGTAACTACTCGGGTGACAGATGTGCTAACAAGAATCTAACAGGTTTCATCCTATTGATCGATTATTGTTGATCATTGTAGAGGTTAGAGTGGGAATAAAATTCTTGAGATCTACTGCTAACGTGAAACCTGTACATGTGAATAGCTTGTGTTCTCCACCATTAATGAGCATAAGGACTTGCCATAGATCACCAAATCTGCCACATTGAATCAGGACTTTCAAAAGAACCCATATGCTCATTCAGATAAGCCTGATACATATCAAAGAAAAGATCTCTCAGAAGATGTCATTTTGAATGTAAAGCTAATCAGGGCTCCAGTAATTGCTGAGAATTATGCCTATTACTTCCACCTGAATACAATCCTTTCTTTAGCATTATCGCTCCCCTTGATGATACTTACACAGCTGCATTGGATAATTCTATATGAATTGGTTTGAATCTGCATGAATTGATATGAATCTGCATGAATTGATCTGAGTCTGCATAAATTAATCTGAGTCTGCATGAATTGATCTGAGTCTGCATGAATTGATCTGAGTCTTCATCATCTCTGATACATCGATTTCATTGGATCACTCGGTATTGAGCATACACACTTCCCTATGGGCGCACTTGTCCGCAATTGAGCTATCTATTTCTTCCTCTCAGTATATAGAAATCAGATTCTTCTTTTAATGGCAATTGATGATTTGAGATAGATTTCAAACTATCAATCTTTGGCACTTCTGTAGAGGTATTTGCCGGCTATCCAAGTGACGTGGGAAAGGGCTGCATACAACGACATGCACATGAACAATAGAGATGAGCTAGTCTTATGGCTTGGCAGCCCAACAACCAATGTGCTCTATGTTGGGCCAGGGGTTTAGACGGGACCCTCGAATGTCACTGTTGTAGGATGGGATGTCGAAGGGTCGGGAAATTACTATGGGGAAGACACCTATGGTGGGTCTAACAAAAGGGAACTTTCCTTGCATTGACTGTTTTCCGGTAAAATAGCCACCTTATAAAATACACTCTCGTCTATAACTATTTCGACTCCTAAAACTCTTCATTTACAGCCGTGTAACCAATTAGCTTATATGTATATTTTGCACTGTGTGCAGTACCATACCTTATATGCACCACACAAACAGTATTCGTCAATTCTCATCAAGCATTCACTACCCAGCGTCGTATCATATATATATTTACACATCTCATTCGGTGAGTGTTCGTAGCTAAACCACCTTGCCGTGGATCTTCTTCAAGTGCGCCTTTAGGTTGTCCTTTCTATTAAAGCGGCGGCCACAATCGTCAATATCACACTGAAACGGCTTCTCGGACGAATGACACTTCAAGTGTCGCTTGACGTGTTCGGGCCGTTGGAAGCGGGCAAGGCATAATGGGCACTTGTGCTTTTTCTTTGGGTCGGGCACCTCGTCGGTGTCCTCCTGCACAACAATGGGTCTTTTTTGGTCCAGGTTCATGATTTTCTCGGCGAACTTGGCGATTTCCTCTGTGGTGGAGGTTTCGTGGATCTGCAGAGGCGTTGGGTACGCCTGCTGTCCGGATAAATGCTTTCCGGCAAGATGCTTTGCGGACGATTGTTGCCCCGATAACAGCAGCTTGCGGCCGTGAGAACGGGACGACGAGAGAATGGGTGGGAGGAGCTGGTCCTTGTTATCGTAGGGGTCGTATTCTCTTTCCGGCAGATAGTCCGAGTATCCCGCTGCATGCAGATAGCCCTGGGAGGCTGGGGGTTGGTTCAGCTTGGTAATGGCTGCAAGGTCGATAGATGCAGGGTACGACTTCAACGCCGTGCGGAACTCCGTGCGGTCAGTGCCCATGATTTCGGGCAGCAATAAGTCAATGGAAGCCGATGGTGGGTATACAGAAGACTTTAGGCTATGGGCACTGGCGGCCCTGCTCATCGGCACCTTCTGCATATCGTGGACTCCCATGTAAGACTTGGCTCTTTTGAGCTGCTTGCATGCGTCATCATCCTGCTCCTCTATTTTGATGGAGTCTACCGGTTTTCGATCTTTCCTTTCGTATTCCTGCTCCGCTCTTCCTTCCCGACCGAGGACCAGCTCCATTCGTCCTAGCTGCAGTTCCATTCTTCCATGTTCCATCATCTCCATCCTCTCTACGCGGCTGAGTCGCAGTAGGTTGGTTTCGTTGAGCGACCCGCCGAACGACTGGTTATGGGGAATAGGGGTGAAGTTCTGCATGTGCGAACTCAGGAAGCTCTTTGCTGGCGTGGCTAGGGGCGTTGCGTCCAAGTCGCTCAAATTCATGTCGATTTTTGGCGAAATAAACGAATTTTCGAATGGATTGGAGCCGTCGTTGTGATTGATCGGAGCAGAGTGTGGCACGTTGTATGAGGCATTTGGCAACTTCATATTGGAAGGAGCCAAGGCCAGATTCGGCGCCAGAAGGTTCATGGATGGTGCAAAATTCATGGACGGCGTAGAAAGGTTTTTCATGCTGGCAATCAGCGCCAACAACTGAGACGAGCCCGCTTCGATGGATACCAGAGGCTTGGAGCGGGAGCGTACGTGATGTGACTTCAAAGGCGTCTTGCCCACCTTGACAGTGGGTGAATGCATGGTGGAGCCACGCAAAGGCGTGGCATAAATGTTACTGGTCGATAGTGACGTCAGCAAGCGCCTTCTTCCCGGCGTGGAGACCGCATTGCTGGGGTACACATTGACCATGGAGTAGGGCGAGTCCTGGAGTGATTTGTTGGACATCAGCAGCGAGAGTTGAGGTACTGAGTCCACCGACTGTAGCGTGGAATTGGACATGGAATGGGAAAACGTGCCACTGGGCGGATCGGCCGAGTTGGATGCCAACGACAACGAATGGCTATGGCCGCTGGAGTAGCCTGTGGCATATGTGGTGCTAGCCAAGTCCAGTCTGCTATAATTGGAGTCGTCCAATGACACGTTGCGCAGGTGCAGGAAGTTGGAGAACTTGGAGCCAGAGTTGAGAGTGAATGGCATTTGCAATGAGCCTCCATCAAAAGAGAAAGTCTTGGAATGGGAGGTTCTTCCGATCATGGAATGAGGCGCAAGTCGTTCTTCATCAAGATCCAAGTTGATGGTCTGGTCGTATGAGAAGTCCGGGAGGTCCAGGGCAAAGTCCAAGTCCTCATAAACCGACGGACTGAGGCGCCCTTCGAGGTGTGACTTTGTAAGAGAGTTCTGCATGCCTCCGATTCCGGGAGTGTTTCCATTGCCAGGCGTATTTCCATGCCCAACACTTCCATGAGCAGGAGTGTTTCCATGACTAGGCGTACTTCCATGAGGAGTACTTCCGGGACCGATACTGCCATGACCCGAAATACTGCCGTGTGTAGAAAGATTGCCCTGGCCTAGACCAGCCTGAAGAGTTCCTTGACCATTTGTTTGGGCACTTCCTTGACCAAGATTGGCTTGGCCAAGACTTCCTTGACCAGACGTATGCTGCAGAAGGTTCTCAGCCGACTCCGGGCGCCCGTTGTGAAACAGTAGCGTGTACTGCTCATCAGGAGCCGCCTTGCCATTTTCACTGGGTAGATACACGTGAGAGAGCTGTGTAGGGGAGCTCATAAGATAGTTTTCCATGGCGCCATCACGGAGAGATGAACGGAAGAGCTCAAAAGGTCACGATAGTCCTGCGGCTGTACACAGGTCTCTTTTCTAATGCACCAGAAAGGGCTGTGGCCGGCACTGGCAAGAAAAATTGGCCTTGGGGCGGGGCTCAGATGGATCTGGTTAGCTGGCAGGCAGTAAAACGACGCCTGTGGTGCAGAAAGAGACGTAGAAGCTCCGGAAAAAAGCCCCTGGCGAACGTGGGAGGGGTAAGTTTCGAAGGAGAGAAGTGAGAGCCTGAGAAAAGGCGTGGAGGGCGATTTGGCGGGTAAAAAGTGGAATTGTCCGTGGCTGGTGGTAGACAGGAGAAAGAAAAAATTACGCGTGCGACCGCCTGGTGGTGTGTGCCCAGCGACAAGGCCCATGTCGCGAGTCGCATGTCGCGACGTAGATCATGTTCCGCCGTGTCGCCTGAGTCGATCATGCTTGGCCCGCCCGCCGGGGCCGCAGATGTCATTTAATACTGGAGTCGACCTTGGTCATTTTTGGCAGGTCACTTGGGCCCTTTTCCGGGCCCATTACATTGTCGGCTTCTGCCTGTAAGTCGCGTCTGCGGGCTGCCTACGGAACATCCATACTGGGGACTGGCTGCATGGTGTCGTTGGGTGTGCCCACTCGGGCCGTGTCGACATATTTACTTGTAGGAACAAAATCCCGGCTTTCTTGGCAACGTGTACAGCCGAATCCAGCCTGCTGTGGATCCCTTCAATTTTTAATGTCGCTGATAATGTCGCTTGAGGCTGCATCACCATGTTAAAATCAAGGCCTGCACATAACTCTATTGTGATCCCACCACAGCTTGACAACCACGGATCGACATCTAACCAACCTAGAGGCGCAAGTTCTCACCACAGGCGCATTTACATCTGCTAGTGACGAGAAGTTAGTATTGCGCCCGGTCCGTTTGCCAGCGACATTGTGAATGGGTTTCCGCTGGTGTGCCGCAAGACATCCGCGCAAGGCTTAGCGATGCCGTATTCCCTCGTATTTTCTGGGGCCATGAATCACAATGGCCTGGCTGAGACTGACGCTTCAGATACTACGGTGGGTCCAACTGCAGGCCGAAGCCACTTGACAGCGAGTGGGTTCTGGCCCCGTTGTGTTCCTGCACATGTGCCGGCTGCATTTACCGCTCTGGGGATTTTTGCCTCATTATGCCCGTCCATACTTTATCTGCAACGCCATGCTCGAGGTAAGTATGTGCACACGAGAGAGGCTCTGCGTGACGTTGCTACCGCGGGCCAACTGCGGATCAATGTCTTCTTCTGCGCGTGTTAATGGCGCAGCCACTGCATGGCAACCGCGATACTGTCTCACATGGGAATTTGCGCCCATTGGATTTTATCGCCTGTCAAAAGTCGGGGCAAGGTTAAGAAGATGTATGCGAGTGATTTATATACGAGTTTCAGGGTTTGACGTTGCAGATCTGGTAATTCAGGCTCGTTTCATGTGTGGTTCATGTGTGGCTCAGATATGTTTCAGGAATGTTTCAGATCGGCTTCGGCTCAAAGGAAAGTCTATCTTGTCTAACTCGGGGCCTCGATCTAGACTACTTAAAATAGACCGCAACTACAACATACACTCCCCACGACTCCTTCACTTTTGGAACTCTGCAGTCAAATGCACCTGGCTTCCATTGTGCGATTGTATGCAGTCTATGCGCAAATATGTTTACCATTTTTAACACGCGCCCGATTACGCGTGACACACCTGTACACCAAATAAAAACAAAAAAATATTTAACATCACGTGATATGCTATAGCATGCCTGCACAATTGTTACTGACCACACTATCTACTACTAATCTTATTTATATGTAGGTCATCACGGAATTCAATATATACACTAGTCTTCCTATGGGTTTTGCTTGACAAAATCAACACCCTTCTTGATGTTGCCAATCAAGGTCTCCTTGGCCTTGGCCACCAACTCCTCCTCGTGGCTAGACAACTCGCCCAAGGGATGGATGGTCTTGACACCCTCAGTACCCAAGGTGATCTTGGAAGAGAAGAAGTCAACGCCCTCGTCCTTGAACAAAGGAGAGTCGACGAAAGATGGCTCGATGACATCTCTCTCGCCGGCCAAACCGTTCAACACGGCACCGGCGAATCTAGCACCGGCCTGGGCCATGGACAAGGTGGCGGAACCAGCTCCGTTCTTGGCCTGGACAACCTCGTCACCACCGAACTGAATTCTGTGGATCAAAGCGTCTCTGGTCTCGGTGGCCAAGTCCTTGTGCTTGGTCTGAGACAACAATGGCACAATGGTGATACCAGAGTGACCACCGACCACAGTAACGTGCTCGTCCACTGGGTTGGTACCAGCAACCTCCGAAACAAATCTGGAGGCTCTCAACACGTCCAAGGTGGTGACACCAAACAACTTCTTAGGGTTGTAGACGTTCTTAGACTTGAACACCTCAGCAACAATTGGAACGGTGGAGTTCACTGGGTTGGAGATGATACAGAGAGCAGCATTTGGGGCATGCTCAGCAGCAGCCTTGGCCAAGTCTCTGACAATAGAGGCGTTGGTGTTGAACAAGTCGTCTCTGGTCATTCCTGGCTTTCTTGGCACACCGGCTGGGATGACAATGACGTCAGCACCAGTCAAAGCATCCTTCAATCCCTCAGGGTCGTATCCCTTGACGGTGGAGTTGGTTGGAACGTGAGACACGTCGGCAGCAACACCTGGAGCACCCTTCAAGTCATACAAGGCCAAGTCGGTGACCTTGTGGTTCAACTTCATCAAAAGAGACAATGGCTGGCCAATGCCTCCGCCGGCACCCAAAACGGCAACCTTGTATGCGGAAGATGGGGAAGTAGAAAACGATCTAGCAGCAGCCTTAAACATGGGGAAATTGAGGTGGTGTAGAAATGCCGGGGGAATGCTGGTGCGGAAGGGGTGCTATAAATCGTTGACGGGTCGTGTGTGCACCGCCTGAGTTCGCCAATCACTGGGCTCCAATGGGCGTGCACTTCCGATTCTGCCGGAACGGCCTGCACCCAAGCCTGGGGAATCCACACATGCCGATTTGCTGGGGCGCGGATGTCGGCTGATCGGAGCATGATAATGATCTCCACACCAAACCCACACTCCCCAGACTCCCCTCGCCTTTTCTTAATCCAAGTTGAATCCCACTTTGAGCGTCACCTTTGGGTCCCCTTGAACAACTCTAGACATTGAACCGAGCTATTCAAAGTTCTGTAGAGCCCAATTTCAGTGTTCGGATCAGCCCATAGCTATGCAGGACCCAATCCGGAGGAAATTCTCGTAGTAACCAATCGTAGAGTTCTTCTTCAATAGATATCTTATGATAGTTAAAGTCTGGGATTGGGAAGCTGGGTTCTGTTAGTAGTTTCTGTTCGGCAATAAACTGTTTTTTTTTTCAGTTTCTGGAGACAACTGGCAATCTAGAAATAATGCTCTGCAAATCATCTGGAAGATCAGAAAATAATCTGGAAGCGGAGGCCAAGAAAATTCTGGAGAACAATGTGGAAAGTGGAAAAAAAAAATCAAGCAAGTAATTTGAAAAGTCTGAAAAAATATTCAGCAATTAGTAAGATGATTTGAAAAAATATCCTGGATAAGCCAATCATAACAATTGACCTTGCGCACAGTGTAGAGCTTGAACAATAGCCTTGTTCAACCAGGCGCCCAATACTTACACTCTGGCAGTGGAGTATTTTTTTTTATGCCTCTCAAAGTAAAGAGTAAGCAGTATCAATTAATATCAATAGTCAAAGCTTAATTGCCAATGGTGGTTATTTTCAATAGTAAATAGCATTGACTAAACAGGAGCTGATGAACAATAGTAGTCAAACCTAGCCAATAACTAATAGCCAATCGTAGATAACAGCCAACAGGTAATTGGGAATATTAAATAGTAGTCAGTAAAGGGAGAGCTTCTGATCTCACGTTAATACCGTTTCAGCCATTTTGGAAAAACTAAGGAATGACTAAGACAACACCTTGATCACAATTTGAACTTGAACTTGAACTTGAACTTGAACTTGAACTTGAACTTAATCTTAAACTTGAACTTGCAATGCCCTGGATGTCCAACCGACAAATTTCACTTCACATTACACTGAACCTAAAATTCCAATAATTCATTTTACATTTTGGAAGTTCTAAACAGATCGCGGAGGGAGGGGGGTTTATATATTCGCAGCGCATCCATTCCCCTCACAACGGGGGTTTCATGTTTTGCAGCCGTGCGAATATATAAGGAGTTCACCCCCACTTCATAAAAACCAACCATTTTTGCTCCTCACTCTTTAAAATCAGATACTTGTCCTTTGTATGCTTGTATGCTTACTTGAAAGACACAATTCCACAACACAATAGCCGTAAGATCATGAATACAGACATGTGTCGAGAATCCTCGCAGTTGGACTAATTTGTTTGTCTGTTGAGGGCTTCTATCTGAATATTTACAGCCTTTCATCATAGGTCTGAGGTACGAAAATGGTCTACACTTTGACGTCACATTCCGTGATCAGGACCCTAAAATACTTCAGCTTAGAGAAGTACTTCCCCATTTCACGGGCAACTTCATGAGTTCGCTAATTGGAGGCATGCGAGAATCTGATCTGACTGCTCCTCACGGTCATAATCCGAGTTGCATTCCAAAAGAGCTACGCATTGATTGGCTTTCAGAATGGCACTTGAAGAGATAGGCAAATTATTTGCAAATGCTATATCGGACTGACTCGTATCCGAAGTGGCCACACGGGTGGATGCTTTTTGGGTTCTTTTTTTACCACCGTCGCTTGGTCCTGCCCAATAACTATCTTCAAAAACGTGATCCATGACCTCGTCAACATCACTCTGGTTAGAGATTTGATGTTTGTTTCTCCCTTTTGAGAGGATAAACATGAGAAATCCAACGGCGAATCGTCTGGTAGCAAGGGTTCAGTCATGTGGGGCTCGACGCGAGGCTTAAAATCATCCAATGTGGCAAAGGTGATTTCAATGAGTTCCATCTGTGACAGGCGACGCGGTTCAAAACAAGGAGCAATTCATCCTCGGAACGAGGATCTTGTTCAGTAGCAGACATGACTAAGGTAGTTTGGAATTGGGATAGTAAGCACAATGCCTAGATCCAAGCACACTTTTTTCAGATTTTAGTCTTTATTATTGCTATTGACTTGTATTTTGAAGCCATATGAGCGTATTGAAAGAGAATGGGTTCAAAAAACGCTGTTTTGAGGAACGAAAATGAAAAAGTGAGCACCCGGCTGCTAAATAATCTGGAATCTGCATCCCATCTCGAATGTCGGTACATACATATGCATACAGCTCTTGAAGCTCAGAAAAGACAAAACGGCACCATAGCATATTAAAGCCAAATGATGCCCCTTTCACTCTTTGGTTCGATTGTTCTAGTGAAGAGTTTTTCGTTAACAGGTTTCTCTCAAAGTTATATATGCCACTAGGGTTGCTCGCTTTGAGGAACAGTCAACGAATACAAGTTGAGGTAACATACGTTAAACGAACATAACAATATCTATCTAAGATTAAGTAATGGAGTTCTTCCTTCTCAAGACTAAGCTCTTGCTCCCATTATAGATCTGGAGATGATAAGCCTAGACTCTTTACTCACGACTAAAGTTACCTTAGTGAGTCATAAGAGCCTCGTACTCATTGGAAACTCTTGTATTTGCAAATCCTGTTTTATACTGAGTAAATCTTCATATTCGACTTAATTCGACTCCTATATTTACTCAAGTTAAATCCATTTTTAACAACTCGTAATTCGCCTTTATGGCCAAGTTGGTAAGGCACCTCACTAGTAATGAGGAGATCGTCAGTTCGAATCTGGCTGAAGGCAATTTTTTTACACCATCCAAACTTTGCGAAGGTCTTGTGGTGAACAATTTTTGTGAAACCAGTACATCTCAGATCTAATATACAGTGTTTTTGAAAACTATTCAAACCAACTCGATAAAACGATTCAAACCACACTAGCAAATTATATAAACCAATAACTTAAATCGTTCCAGTCCAGTTCCATTCGTCTTAACTCTTGATGAATATGGAATGACTCCCAAATGACCCCGGATATACTGCATATAAGGCATCCTCCAGATTTACACTGTTTTTGAAAACCATTCAAACCAACACAGCAAAATGTTTCGTACTCCTTCGACAATCTTTCAAACCAAATGTTCACACCAACTTTCATTAGGATTCAAGATTCTGAAATCTTAATTCTAGAGGATTGCCATAGATGACTACATTTGGGAGTCTTACAGTACCAGTGAAGGGCTACGACTGACGGAACTGAAGTGTGACGGGTAGGAAACTCTCTAAATTATTGATTTGTATAATTTGCCAGTGTGGTTTGAATTTTTTTATCGTGTGGTTTGAATCTTTTTATTGTGCGGGTTTGAACAGTTTTGAAAAACACTGTAACATTTCAAATAGTGAATTCTAATGAAAGTTGGTGTGAGTGTTTCATTCTGTTGCGCTAGTTTGAATAATCTCCAAAAACACTGTACTAGCTCACTCTGCATACAAATAAGTCCTCAGTATTCGAATAAGAGTACAAGCAATAGAGATAATTTCCTGAGGTGGTCTACCCATTGACGTCTATGAAGCCCGCTACCTCATACTAATAATGACCATTGTCCAAGGCCTTCGATTCTGCCTCCTTCTCAGCTCCCCTTCTCATAAAAATCATATAAATACTTCACATTCCTCTATTTGAAAACTTATGCGAAGGAACATAGTAAACAGAGTAGCTGACACCCAGTCTTTTGGGTCTTTCGAGTTTTCCTTTTTTTTTTTTGAGTTCGCCACCTTTTTACTTTCTTAGTTCCCCTTTTTATCTTAGTGTGTCCCATTTTGATTAGCTCCCCTTTTTTCTATTTTACAGACTCCCCCATCTTTTGATTTTAGAGTGACTGAAATGTGATCACGCGGCTGAACTCCCCAGCCTACAAAACATAGCAGTTGCACGCCAAAGCACCATCAAGAGTACGTCCCTCAGATACTCATTCATTCAAAGTCTTATGTTTCCGTCTTTGTATTTTGTTTTCCTTTAATTTTGCCCCCACTTCTTGAAATCTTGAGTTTTTCATGTCGTATCCGGTCCAATATGCGAGGGTTATCGTAATCCGCCATACATTCATCATAACGTGCACAACATCGCGCGCCATCAACACTACCTCTCACTCCACTCAATGTCATCTGCCTACCCAAACATGGACAACCATGCGGAGAAACACTCCCTCGATCTCCCGCACGTGGCAGCCGTGGAATTGCCGCTCATAGTCAAGAATACCTCACGTGCAATTGCCATGCTAGGTGGCCCCGACAAGATCCGCAGGGCTGTCAACTCGCAGTACAGGCAGCTGCCGATCCAGCCATCCAGCCATTCCGTGGACGAGCGCAACCTCGAGCTTCGGCTCCGTAACGACCCCTTCCACCACCCGGTGCAGGCGCTGGTCAACCGTCGGGAGAAAATCATCGTCAAGGTCCGCATCCCCAAGAAGCACTTGCCTTCTGACTACTACGAGCACCCAGGCAAGTATACGATCCGGGACCTCTTGCAGAGGCAAAAAGCACAGGAGCTTGAGGAGTCCCAAAGTGGAAGAACAAAGCCTGGAGCTTCGGGAAACGAACAGAAAGAGTTAGGTGAAGGAGAGTTAGGTGAAGACTTGAACGATAGTCTTAGTGACAGTGAGAATGACTCCGTCAATGCCGACGATAGCGATATCGAGCCCGTGGCCATTGTCAACAAAAACTATAGTTTCCGGGCCATGGCGGATTTTCAGATGTCCACCAAAAACAATTCCACTGTGCAGAAGTACCGGGCTGGTATCCTTGATAACCACCGGTTTGAGAACGTGCGCCAGTACTTTGACGGGGAGCTCGAGCCCGCCAAACACGAGGTGGAGAACGGCGGCTTCTTCCAAAACAAGGACCATAAGCTCATTCCCCCTCCCCACTTCAGTGGGGTTCGCTTTCCCTTCGACTACCGCTATCAGTCCAGTCCGTTCACTATCACGGTGGTGGACGAGAACGGAGACCGCAAGGTGATGATGAAGTCCGATACCAAGAAATTGTTCACCAACACTGTGGACTACTACCAGGATACTATACCGCAGGCACCGCTTCCGGAGATCGTGGCCAAGCTCCTGTGGTTGCGAGAGAGCGACCTCCTGCAGGAGTACGCCGATAAGAAGCTCTACGAGTGCATCAAGCAGCTCCAGAACTTGTTTGCTCTCAAACCGATTTGGTTGCGGAAGCTGCTTATTGATGTGGTACCTGAACCACTCAAGCTGGCTGTCAAGGAGGCCTTGCCCTACGTGTCGTACTGCTATAAGAACGGCCCCTGGCGTTTTTGCAACGTCAAGCTTGGCGTTAATCCCAAAGACAATAAGGCGTTTTGGGTGTACCAGAGCGAGTACTTCCGGCTCCAAGGTCTCCGAACTAAGTACAACCCAGGAGGCAGTGGCCGCATCCCAACACCTAAGGTCACTCCCAACACCATCCGCATGTTTCATCCGGAAAGCGACGTACAGCTCTCGGAGTTTCTCTTTTTTACGGGGCGCAAGCTCCCAGAAACCATCAACTTCCAAATCGGGGACATTCTCGACGAGGATATCTTGAAGCTAATCCACGACACACAGGCCAAGGGAGATGTATATTTCTTCCGCGACTCGGTGGATGCCCAGGATGGATGGATCAAGAAGCAGCCCATGGAGACTATCCGCAGGATCATCCGCTACAAGCTCCGGAGGTTGCAAAGAGAGGAGCCCATAGACAAGGCCAAGTTGGCGCAGATCATCGAGAGTGACTACTCCAACAAGGCTGATCGGCAAAACATGGATTTCGTGGACCCCGATCTTGCGGCCAATGAGGAGAACGATTCGCTTGGATCTGAAGACGCTGCAGACGATGGAGATGAAGAAGATGATGATGAAGAGGAAGAGATTGAAAAGGAGACTCCTACAGAGGAGAATATTATGAACCGCATAAAGCAGGTGGACGAGCGCACGGCAGCCAAGCTTAGTTCGTTGGTGGGGTTGATCAAACAGGACGAAATGATGAACAGAAGTTAAGTTCCATAGAGGGGTCTGATTTGAAAGGACAGAGAAATCTGTTTAAGAGGAAAGATCTGCAAGTCTTTGGGTGCATTGTATACCAGGATGCAGTTGCTCAACATGGAAGTTCCATTGAGGAAGAAGAAGAAGGATTTGTGATTAAGTTATAATTGGAGAGGATAATAATCTTTTCTTCACCGTCGATTTTTCCACTTTTCTGTACCTTCTCTTCTCTACCTTCCATATTGTCTGCTGGAAATCCTGGACAACAGCTCTTGGGTTTATTGTTGTGCCAAATGAATATAGTGATTCATCCTTTTACTAAATTTGAAAGGGTGATTTCTTTCTGAATGGTGATACTCTGATTTCCCTGACTAGACAATCTTGGCTGCTTACGGTTTGAAGACCTGAAGACTAAGTTATTCTTGTCACATGCAGGTCAAGCACTCCATTTTCTACCAGCCTAATACAGGGTCATTTCAGGTCATGATAATAGGATGTGATTGTTGGTATTAGTTTCATTCAGGATTGCACAATGACTTCAAAAGTGACTACAAACCGATTACCGTCCCCAATTCTTCTAAAGTCTGGCTGTTAGGGTAACTATACACAGGATATTTGGCTTACTACAGTGGGTCAATTCTAACCCTGAGAAAGACCTGCTGATATTTACGATCTCATCTTTATCGACTACGATGTGTCCCGTCTAGAAATAGGATCTCAAGTCATCAACGCATGAACATAGTTGATTGGGTACGGATGCACCCCAGATATGCCCTGGTCCAGTGTTATTCAGTATCAGTATTCAGAACTGCTCACTATACATTCAGGATTCAAAGTTTTTTATTCGACTGGTCGATTGAGGGATGCTCTGAATAAAAGCCTATGGATATGCATATGCATATGGTGTGATGTGGTGTACGGGTCCAAAATCCTCACCTCCCTGACTATTCATCAACCTACATCTATTCGGCCTGTAACACCTGTATATAATATACGAACATATTTGATCGGCAAAGAGATATCACCTACACCTGTTCTGTACCTGCTACCTGCTTTCACCTGTACCTAGAATAACCTAGTGTAGTCGGTGCATGTGTAGTATCCTGCATACAGAACCAAGTTGCGAAGTCAACACGTCAAGACCCCTTCACGAGTCGACTCCACCACCATGACCAAAGCCACCGAAGCGGGAGTGGCCGTGTTCGCCTTGAGCGCCGTATACTTTGCCGCATATGCAGGCGTGATTCCCACCGGACTGTTGGTCCACGACCAGATCTTGCCCTACCTCCCATGGTGGGCCTTGGTGACGTTCGGAGCCTATGCCCTTGGCACCTTAGGCTGGGGCGTGCTCACCTTCAAGGACAAGGAGGGCAACTACCGTGAGTTGTTGCAGCAGATCGACGAGGCCAAGGCCTTTTACAAGACCAAGGGTCTTGATTTGGATTGAGTGATGATGTGACTGGTTAATTTGTCTGGCTTAGTCAACGGTACACCCGATTACGATATTTAACGCTACACCAGATTGTGTTATGATGTTGGATTTAATGATGTATAGTTAATGATATATCAATAAACAGCTGGATTTTGTTGTTTGAGATTCAACCTAGTTGACCAGTTTTCAGTTAACTGCTTCATTTTTATAACTAGTGTCAGTTGACTGCTTCATTTTTATAACTAGTGTTAGTTAACTGCTTCATTTTTATAACTAGTGTTAGTTAACTGCTTCATTTTTATAACTAGTGTTAGTTAACTGCTTCATTTTTATAACTAGTGTTAGTTAACTGCTTCATTTTTATAACTAGTGTTAGTTAACTGCTTCATTTTTATAACTAGTGTTAGTTAACTGCTTCATTTTTATAACTAGTGTTAGTTAACTGCTTCATTTTTATAACTAGTGTTAGTTAACTGCTTCATTTTTATAACTAGTGTTAGTTAACTGCTTCATTTTTATAACTAGTGTTAGTTAACTGCTTCATTTTTATAACTAGTGTTAGTTAACTGCTTCATTTTTATAACTAGTGTTAGTTAACTGCTTCATTTTTATAACTAGTGTTAGTTAACTGCTTCATTTTTATAACTAGTGTTAGTTAACTGCTTCATTTTTATAACTAGTGTTAGTTAACTGCTTCATTTTTATAACTAGTGTTAGTTAACTGCTTCATTTTTATAACTAGTGTTAGTTAACTGCTTCATTTTTATAACTAGTGTTAGTTAACTGCTTCATTTTTATAACTAGTGTCAGTTGACTGCTTGCTTGGCTATAATGTCTACAATAGTCATAGTAATCATATTATAGTCCGTAGTCTGATTCTTATCTCACAATCCTCATGATTTTATGTAGAGCCGTTCTGTCTATACCCAATAAATACTCCAGTCCTCATACCTCATTGGACTGTACTTTTCAGTTGCAGCTTCCGCCTCGACTTCAACTTTTTCTCCATCTCGGCAAACGCCCGGATCTGCACCGGCACAGAGTCCCAGCCCTCGCCAGACTCCGTGGACGCTGGTTCTGTTTGCTTGGCCATCGACTCCGGAAGATTCTCTTTGTTCAAGTACTGTACAGGCGGATGGAAGTCTGCTGGCCACACTCCCCCACGTTTCACCAACCGCTTGGCGGCCGTTTTCCGCTGCGTATTCCACTCCTTGACGTCGTCGTTGTATATCTCCCATACACAGTTGATGCACCCACTCATGCAACAATTGTCGGGCTCCTTGGGCTTGTCCGGCACCTTGACGCCCGCTATGAGCCGCGGCTTTCCGATCTGGCGCCGGCTGGAACTTTGGCGATCTTCGCCCGCAATCCGCCCTCCAAACACCTTGCGAATGCGCTCTTCTGCACTGGCCTTGTCTATGGAGTAGTTTCCCAGAAACACATTTTTTCCGCCATTTTGGATGCTTTCGCCATTTAGGGCGTTTTGACTGCCTGTGGCTGTTGTCGGCAGGGCACTGTGCAGGGGGTGGCGATTGCTTTTTTTTATTAGGTCGTAGAACTGGAACTTATTGGAATTGAAGTGCCGTGATACGACCCCGAAATAGCGTGCCATTTCGTAGTTTGACGTTGCAAGTCTGAGATGGGACCTCATCATGATTCAACAGGAACAGCCTGAATTTCAAACAGGTGGAACAACTTTGAAACAATCCTGAAACACTTCTAAGACTGAATCAACTCTGAACAACTTGAAACAGTTCTTTGATCCTTGACTTGAGCCTGGGTGGAGTTACGCAGCGAATGATCGATCAGACATTGGCTTCGCAGCGGACTGCACACACCACCCGGTCCCCACCCAGAGTGACCCACCACCAAATCCAACCCAACTCAAGGTTATGGCTCCCGAGGCATCCATGCGAGTGCTTCCTCGATACTCAAGAAAAAACCCAGTCCAAGCCCGCTTGAACTAGGAAGACTCGAATTTGCAACAATGGAACTCGAATATCGGGTTGCGTCCTGCATACACGCGTTCACCATCGCCCGGATCCCCAGTCTCTTCAACTTATCTCTCACACCTGCAGCCGTAGACACCCTACTGAAAGCAACAGGGAAGTCCTGCGTATACCGACCCACTATCTCGTAAAGTTCCTGTGTGGCCGAAGCATCGAGTGCCGTCATGCCCTTGCAGTCGAATATAACGTACCGCGTGGAGAAGCTCCCCACGTACTCTGGCTGCGAAGGGTGCACCAGGAGCGAGCGGAACTTCTCGAGCCGGGTCAACCTTGCACGTAGATCTCCAATATTGGCGAAATTGAGAGGCTCGGGGATACGCACTATAAGAACACCTTCAATGTGTTCAATCTCTGCCACCACCTGCTCCAGGGAAATAGAAAAACGTTCATAGTCTGTTCCACGATTAGGAGATTCAGAGGTATGTCCAAAGGATTTGGAGGGGGATTCAGGAAGTTCTGGGGATTTAGAGCGGGAGGATTTGGAGGGACACTCAAACAAATCGGGTGACTCGGACGCCGAGTATGAGTCGTCTGCCATGAAGCTCTCCTCTATGAGCTCGTCTGCATTGCGAAACGCAGACGTATTGGAAATGCGCCCGAGAACATGGATCTGCGACCGTGTGCCGTGGTGGATGATACGAATCACTGCAATCAGTATCCCCAAAATGACTCCAGTCTCCACGCTCCAGAACATGGTGGCCGCAAAAACAACCACTAGCACCGCGATTTCCTCGTAGCCCCCAATACGCCAGAAAAAGACTAGATCCTGCGGTACCTCCTCGATCACGGTGATTCCTATAATTGTAGTACTCAATGAGAGTGTGCACTCTGGAAGGTAGTAGAGGCATGGGAGCAAGTAGCGGATGGCCAATACCACTGCGCAGGCCATAAACACACTGGAAAGCGGAGACACTGCTCCGGCCAAGATATTGATTTTGGACCGGCCCAACGCTCCAAAAGACGGCATTCCACCTACGAACCCCACTGCCACGTTAGCTGCTCCAAGGGCAATCAACTCCCGGTTGGACGAGATGTTGTAGTTGTATTTCGCACTGAGGGCCTTGGACGCGGTGGTGGAGTCGAAAAATCCCAAGATCAGACACAACACCGACGTAGAAAAGGCTTTTTTGAGAAGCGGAAGAGTGGAAGAATTGAATGGGTTGACGATCACCGAAGTGGGTGTACTGGTACCTTTTCTGCCCTGAAGCTCACCCACAATGGCGATTCCATGCGACTCCCAGTCGTATGTATAGGAGAAGATGGTGGCCACCACCACCATGGCCAAAAGTTCTGGGATGTACACGGCCAGACTGCACCCTCGCCTCTCCAACATAGTCTTGAGCCTCCGAATCATAAGCACCACAATTAACGTCACGACCGTAAGGTAAACCGTGGGACGGTGAGCCATGGACACGTGACCCACGGCGAACCGCAACTTATCCACGATAGTATGGTTAGGATGCTTTTTTGCTAACTCCTGCAAGCCCAACTGGATATCAAACTGGTTGATTATCATAATAAAGCCCATGGCTCCGATGAAGCCCTTGAGGAGAGCCCGGGAAAGCACCCGGGCCAAAAACCCGTACCGCATCAATCCTGCAACCAAGAGAATCCCTCCCATGGCTGTTGAAAGAATTGCACTGACCTGTACGGCCAGCAATTCAAAGCCACTCTCCTGGAGGGTGTGTATAGCCTGACCATATAGAACGGCCGTGCTGGGCAGTGGACCCACTATTAGCGTAGGGACCCCACCAAGGACTGCATACAACGCCGCTGCTGCCACCACACTATAAAGTCCCACCAAAGGCGGGAGTTTGGCCAAAGATGTTGAAAATGACATAACGAGTGGCACCTGGAAGCTTGCAAGCGAAATTCCTGCAAGAAAGTCGCCCAAAAGCGAGTGAAGTCTATAATTGGGCAACCACCTTAATATGGGGAAGTAGTAGGCCAAGTACGCAAGGCGATCGAGCGGCCGGCGGTAATTCTGGTTGATCTGGAGCTCACAAGCATCCAGGGACCCGAGCTCATGGTGCTCCAAAGCCGGGTCAAGCGAAATGGTGCTCCGAAACGACATTTTACTGGGCACAGAGAGGAGCGGCGGTCTTTTACGGCCCCCACGCGCACCACGGCCTCTTTGCGGCGAACCTAGTAACCGGGACGTTTCCATTGCCAAAGGTAGATTGTTAGCTATTGTTCTAAGAGAGTCCCTAGGCTAGAGTATATACTAGTGCTGGTGGGTAGCGTGGAGTATAACGCGACAGTCACGTGCACCCCCACCCACTACTCCACACCCCACTATTCCCCACTAAACCACAGTTAAAATCTTTCCATTAAGAGCTTGGCTCTTTATGTATGTGTTGGATCTTTAAGTTAGGAGCTATCCTGGCTAACTAGGAATGCGCGGCATAGAGTGCAACTTACAGTCAGCCCCCTCATACTAAACAACCAGGGCTCCCAACCACATGACTAGTATACTATTCACGGTGACTCCACACTTCTAGAATAAAAAGACCAATAGCAGTCGAATACTTTCCTGGTGATAAATTAGTCTATTAAACTAAAAAGAATTTAAAAAAACACTGTTGATAATATAGCTTCTAGCCACCTCAGTCTTGCCAGGTCTTTTGTAAGGTCTTTTGTAAGGTCTCTTGCAAGATGTTTCGAAAAGACTTTTTGGTCCTGGCCAACTCTTTGATTGAAACTTTTGTCGAATTGCTCTAGAAGGTGTTGTTTTAAGCAAAAGTGATAAAGAACCATTGTGTATGTGAATCAATTACTCATGTTGTATGTGACCTTTCATAAATTCTAATAAATATTCCTAATGAAAATTTTTGAGTTGCAATTCAGCTATCATTGCTATAGGAAGCAGACTGTAGACTGCCCAATGTAAAATTCCAATGCTACTCTAGCTGCAAATGGCACTATTCTAGATGCAGAGTAGCTCTTCCACTTCAGATGTTTTCTGATACTAGCCCAGAGTCTGATCCTGAAATTTATCCGATTACTTTTGGTTTGTGGCCACTTTTGGATTACAGATTAGTAGTTTCCTTGTAGTTATTGTGAGTCAATAGTTTTAGACACTAGTAACTAGTCTTTGAATCTCTACACTAATCTACTTCAGCACTACAGAACTGATTTATTACTCATGCTCTCCACCTGTATGCATAGTACTAAAATGAAGCTTAGAATGGCACGCTACTATGTGGTGGTGCTACAACGACATGGTCACCTAGAATATAGATAGTGAACGACTAGGATGATGTTCCACTAAATTGTGAGTTGCCAAGTATACTCTGTAACACATGAAATTTTTTTTCAGTCACAGACTATAGTGTTCTAGATTAAAGACATTTCTCAACTGCCGTTTTGCATAAGGAACACTGCCATAAACACACTCCAAGCTTTCAACTTATTGTTTACACTACAGTGACTACCACAGGTTATGTGCAGGTTATCTATAGCTTATACTATTACTTGTCTACAACTGACTATTATATGTCTACAACTTATTATTACTTGTCTACACCTTATTATTACTTGTCTACAACTGACTATTACTTGTCTACAACTGACTATTATTATGTCTACAACTTATGCAACATTTCACACTGTAGCTCATATGCTTCGCACAACTCAACATACTACAGTTTGGTCCTATATCTACTGCTGCAACTATGGCCTTACGGTGAAAGACCTAGTACAGTGACTTTTTAGACCTGCTTCAGAAATTGTTTTCATGATCAGATATTCTTATTTAGATATTCTTTAGAGTTTGAAAGTTAGGGTTGATTTAGGGTTGGAACAATAGTCGAGTTAAGTCTAATTTAGACTTTCGCACAGTCTCAGTAGGCTGCGAAATTAAGTCCAAGCAAAAGACGTAAATTATTCCATCACCTTAAAAATCAGAAAAAAGAGAAAACATCACAAAAAGCAAAACAGGGCTACAAAGCGGCTCCAATATATAGTTTCACCAAATTGAAACGTCTTTTTCAAGAACTTGTCTTTCATTACTGCTCCTAGTGAGCCGCTCCAGCCATACATTAATGTGCGAACATACATAATACATAACACTTGTAATGTATAACTGACTTGTAATACCTATACATGACTTGCAATACGTATAAATTACTTGCAATACGTATAGATTACTTGTAATACGTATAACTGACTTGTAATACCTATAAATGACTTGTAATAGGCAGTACACAAGTATAATACCTAGTACCTAATCAATGAGTAGCACATAAATAATATTGGGCTGCCACTACGGGGATGGTAATCAATTGGGGCCTCATTGATACAATCTTACAAGTACTAAAAGTCAAACACCGGAAATGGATTCATGAAATCTTATTCACAACGATCGGGGCCAGCAAGAAGTATGTCCATCAATTTATATTGATGCCATGGCACGTGGTCACACTTGGAAGAGTGGCGAGGATATAAGAACTTATAGATATTCTGAAGCTAGAAATTATAGAAGCTATAGACATTATGAGAATTATATACAATTTGGATATTCTGTTTATAGTGTGTGTCGGACTGAATGATAGTATCAGATATGGTGAAGTATCAACTACTACTGTAACTTTAATATGGGTGTTCTTCCGACCCACAGTGCTCCAATTACCCTCACATTTCTCACATTCTAAATATCCGGGTTAATAGTTCGTTGGTACCAAATGGATTCTGAATGTAGAGATTATGGCCTCCCTGAGGAACCACATGGTAAGCAGCCTTGATTCCCCTCTCGCAGAGTCTCTGGGCCAACTTCTCTCCGGCTTCAGAGCACATAAAGTCATACTGTCCATATATAAAGTGGCAGTTGGGAAGCAGCTTTGCTGCCATGAACTTATCGTAAAGTGGCCATCTGCTGGTGGTGGCAGGAGTCAAGAGGTACTTGACGTGGATATCTGAGTGGGTGCCGGATGTGATTGAGTTGTAGAGGTACTCTATGAGCAAAGAGACCTCAGCATTGGTGCCAAACACGAGCTGTTTTTGGTTGGTCATGACTGTTTGCGCTCCTCCAAGCTTTTCCACAACAGAATTAATGGCAAAGAGCTTGGAGTACCACATGTGGTAGTACTTTTGCACACCAAAGGGACCCATGCACTTGAGGAGCCGGGGGAGGTATGGCTGGATATTGTACCAGTAATCCACAGTTTTTTGGGACAAGTTGGGGAACTTGCCGAGGAAGTTGTAGCTGGTGGGGTCCAACAGAGGCGTTCTGAGAACCTCCTTCTTCTGTTCCAGTTCTGCAGTGGCTGGTTTTTCCATCTCCGTATTTTTCGCAGTAATGGCTGCGGCATGTCTCTCCACACCCACCGGAGACAAGAGCACCAAGTTGCGCACTGACAGACTATGCTTGATAGCATAACATCCACTCCAGTAACCCCCAAAAGAGTGCCCCACCAAATAATCGATGTGGTCAATTTTCCAGCTGCTGCGCCACTTCTCTAGTGCTCCCACATAGTAGTCCTCCATATCCGAGAGAATGGGCTTCAATTTTTCTACATGTTCAAGCTGCTTGTCCGTATCCACCTTGAAGTACTCCAACATTTGGTAGTATTTCTTGTAGAAGACCGGGGGTTGTGCACCCGGACCCATGCGAAGAAAGTCCACCTTGGGAATTCGCAGCCAGTACCCAAGACTTGCAATTGAGGGTAGTTTGGGGTTTGAGGAGAGCCCGAACGAGAGATTGTCTAAGAAATGCACCACGTAGTTGGTTTTGGCTCCCTTGAGCTCGTCCACAATGTGGAAGTTGCGGGCAAAACATCCCAACGAAGCTCCGTACCCATGAATAAAAACAATGTGCTGGGTGGGGTACTTATCGTTGTTGTGTACACGGAAAACCACTTCGTTGAGATGGTTTTGTGAGTCGATTGGGGTGGTGACTTCTTCCACGGTTACGTGCCGGGGGTGGGGGAAGTGCAAGTCGATGAGTTGACGTTGGAGTTCTCGGAGCCTGTTTTGGCGGAGCGACTGGAGCCAGATGGCCATCCTGCGCCCGAACGGGAGCACATCTACACGGGTGGTTTCGGGTCGATAGGAACGCGGCAATTGAAAGCTTCGCCGAGAGATCACGGCTTTGGCTGCGTGGAAAAGCATGGTGTGGAAGGCTTGGAATGTAAAGATGGCGATGAGCAGGGAATGTACGGATGTAGATGTCCGGATTGTTTTGTTTGGTACCACTGCAGATTAAAAAAATAACTTTCAAGCGGTTGCATAGTGTAGTGGTTATCACTTTTGGTTCTGATCCAAACAACCCCGGTTCGAATCCGGGTGTGACCTCTTTTTTTCCAAGGTCCATGATCATATAGGGCTCATGGTAAAAATCACTCTATACCACTTCTTAGAAGCTGAATGTTTGGAGGTAGAACACACATTACTCTGGGCGTGATCTTGGCTATACTCAGGCCGTTGGAGATGAGATATGACCCTCGGAAATGGCACAAAACACCCGTACACCCGGCTACCTCAGTAGAAAAAGGCCCTGTGCAAACCCATCTTTTTTCATCGAAAATTTATAATGGAGATTTTTTCTGACATTCGGGAATTCCGGATAACATAGATGTTTACTTTGGAGTGAAAAAGTTGTTTATGTGCATTTTCAGACGGGAGTATCTGGCCAGTTCCGACTCACTCCAATCCGACCGCACGCTGCAATCGCACTCAGTCCCATTTTCGAGGGTTGCAGCCATCCACACCTAAGTCTAACCCAACGCACCTAATTAGTAAGAATTCTTCTCTTCTAGTACCTTCTTTCTCCTAGAATTTACTCCATCTAGGACTTTGTGTATTTTGAATACCAGGAAAGTCATCTGGCTGGACCATAGTGTCTGGCCCAAGACTTGAACCTACTTGGTCTATATCGCAGTGACATCAGAGAACAGAAAAAAGGTAAAGGGTCTTGTATAAACTCGAGAAGCCATAAAAAAGTATTGTTAAGCTAAGTGAATCTAAAATTGGCTCACTGTACTAATACCAGAAGACTCTATCATGAGACTGGATCACCTGACGTCTCATATATTCATCTTCTAAAACCCGATTCTAAAGCACTGACGGATGTTTTTTGATTTCTTTTCCAAGCAATAGTTGTCATTATACGAGAGCCACTCTTGCCATACCCTAGTACTCTTCTGACCTAGCACCCTCAGTCAGTCCGAGCAGTCAGTCTGAGCAGCAATAGTAATCAGACCTAAGGATAAAGGAGTAGTAGTAGTAGTAGTAGTAGTAGTAGTAGTAGTAGTAGTAGTAGTAGTAGTAGTAGTAGTAGTAGTAGTAGTAGTAGTAGGTGCATATTAGTAGGTAGAGGTCCAGGCATGGCACTCAGAGGTATATTTGGTGTCAGTACTGAGGCAGTAGAGCTGGTCCTAGGGGCACTAGAATAGAAGAAGAGTAGTCAGTTATTGTTACATTCACTATCGAGGACTCTGCCTACACCATCTGATCCTGAATTTTGGATAACGTCGCCTCCTCGGCCCTCACCATACAATGACGGCCTGAGATGCCTTGAGAGACCTACAATAACCTCCTCTACTGTTCATATGAAGAGTAAGCCATCTTTTGAAGAATTATCGACAAAGAAAGACATAGTACCTTAAAGTTACCACAAGAATAGAAATACGACGATACACTACACTATCTTTCAGTCTGTCGAATAGTAGTTCCCTACACCAGTCTCCGATTTACTCAATAACACGAGCCACGATACACACTCTAATAGTAGAATGTCTTTAGTCTAATGTACCACTAGTATACCAAAATCCACCCCACCTGGTACTATAACACTATAACACGATGTACTATATAGTGCATCAAGCTTTATAACATTTTAATATCAATACGAATAGACTCTACTCTACTCTACTCTACTCTACTCTACTCTACTCTACTCTACTCTACTCTACTCTACTCTACTCTACTCTACTCTACTCTACTCTACTCTATATTCCCTCAACTATACACTATAGTACGAAATTGTAAGAGCACCTTCGATAGTTTTCCCTATTGAGGTTTATGAGCCTACCTTCTGATCTAACAATGGCCATTCATGGTGCCACTCCTCCACCAGCATTGTACGAGGGACCAGGATAAATGAAAAAGGGTTTCCCCAAGCACTTCGAAACGACCAGTTGACTAGGCGAATCTACTACCAACTACTTAATTCCTCTGGGATCAACGAAAAAAGATAACTTGGCACCTAAAAGTTCCACAGGACTCTACTATTTCTAGTACAGTTTCTGTGTTAGCTCTACTATTTCTAGTACAGTTTCTGTGTTAGCTCTACTATTTCTAGTACAGTTTCTCTGTTAGCTCTACTATTTCTAGTACAGTTTCTCTGTTAGCTCTACTATTTCTGTATCATTCCCATACTTCTCTGCTCTTCTATCAATACCACTTCTCCTACTTATGCTTTGGTTTAGACTTTGATATTATCTAGGGTAGCAGAGACTGCTGTGATTTATACAAGATGAACTATATACAGACTAGTTGTCGCCCTTGACCAAGCCGACCTTGGCTGGTCTCAAGACTCGGGAGTTTAAGGTGTAGCCGGGCTGTTGCACGTGGAACACGGTACCTGGCTCTTTGTCGGGCTGAGGCACCTCGAACACGGCCTCGTGCTGGTTTGGGTCGAATGGCTCGCCCACTGGGTCCACCTTGACGATGCCGTGCTTTTCCAAGGTCTTTTCAAACACATTGCGGGTCATGGACACTCCGTCGAACAAGTTCTTCATCTCGGCATTGGCTCCCAAGGTCTCCTCCTTGACTGAGCTCAAGGCCAAGTTGAAGTTGTCAATGGACTCCAACAAATCCTTGGAGAATTTCTGGAGGGCAAAGTCCTTGGACTTCTGAACTTCTTTCTTGGTTGTTTCCTGCAAGTTGCGGAAATCAGCTATGGCCCGAGCATAGTGGTTCTTCATCTCGGCCAATGCCTTGTCTTTTTCGGTCAATTTCTGGTTCAAGATATCGATTTCCGAGGGCTCGGCGTTTTCAGCGGCTTCGCCACTGCCTTCCTCGGCTTGGGCCTCTGCGTTGGTGTCTTTCACATCCTTTGCGGTCTCCTCTGCTTTGGTAGTGTTGTAGCGGAGACTGGGCAAACGAAATGCTGACTGTGGAACGGCATTCAATCTTGGGACTTGAACGCCCACTCGTGTTGTTCTAACACACTGGCGAAGGGTTCTGGGAAACATGGAGATGTTGGCTGACGCAGATTTTTTGTCGCAATATCTCATGGTCGCATGTCACGTGCGACATTATCACGTGCGCTGCTGCGTGACCATTCCGAGACGAGGACCCTCATCACGTGACTAAAGTCACACGACTCTCACTGTTTTCAAGTCACATGCCACTGCCACTGCCACTGCCGCTGCTCCATGCAATGTCACGTGAGCCAGGTCACGCTACGTCTAACGTTATCGCACGGCGGTCGGGCGGTATCACGCATGTCGCCTAAAGAGCGGCGCTTCGGCGCACCTCGATAGCCACCGATGCAGTGAACACCCACCACGAAATATCGTGATATCTGCTTATCGGGAAAAGTCCATTATCTGAAATTTTGACTTCAGTCTCGCCCTGTTTCAGACTGCATTCAAAGTATCGGGCCGTTTTCACAGTGACCCCTAAGATACCAGGCATAATGACTTAATCAAGTCCACCAGCCCACAGGTGCAATAAAAATCAGGCCAACGTCCATAATCAATGAAGAAAAGTCAAATCCGAAAAAAAGGATCAACTTTTTTCTAGTCGGTTTTTAGCCACTTTTCATAATCAAATAAAGAATTGCCACTTCAAAAGTATCCATGCATAATCTGATCAGCTGATGATTTGATCGCATCTCTTCATGTCGGCCAGGACAGTTCGAGGAAGAAATCAAGTCCAAACGTGGAGACTTAATAACCTCGAGTCTACTGCATGTGGCGCTCCCTGCGTATCCCGAACGTTGATAAAGCTTTCAAAAAATAAGACTTTTGTAAGATAATGCCCACCATTGCATGGGAGTGTATATGGCGGGGGTGCCAGGAGGCCGAGTGCCTCACCAAGTGGAGATAATGTTTTTCCGCACGCTTGTGTGCCTGCAGCAATCACTATCTTTTATCTTTGGGCTGCGTGCAGGGCCACGCAACCACTGCGAATTTCCAGGGCCGCTTTGCTATTTAAGTTAGACATTTGCATGGCCTGTGAAAATAAGTAGATCAGGGCATTTGAAACTAGGAAGCTGCTATTATCACTCTTCACGTGATTTATCCAGTAAACCATTTGAGACAACTCGACTAATAGTCTCAATAGTCATCCACTAGACCACTTATTGACACATCCTCAGAATGTTGAGCTCAAAAAAAAGCCCTGTTTTCCACGAACAGGTTTCGGTGGAGTCCCAGAATAAATCCACATGGAAAAAGATTGTTTCCTTCTTGGAGGTGGAGAAAAACGACAACCTCACCTTGGCCCAGAGGTATCTTTATAACTCCGACTTGCGGCCAGTTGAAGCGGCGAGAAGGCAGTGGTCTTGGTACAACTATGCATTCTTTTGGATCGCCGACTCCTTCAACATCAACACGTGGATGATTGCTGCCACGGGAGTCCAGAACGGAATGACGTGGTGGCAAACGTGGATTTCCGTGTGGTTGGGTTACTTCCTCTGTGGAATCTTCGTATCGATTTCGGCCCGAATCGGAGTGGTCAACCATATTTCATTCCCAATCGCTGTGCGTTCATCATTTGGAATCTTCTTTGGTATTTGGCCTGTTTTCAATAGAGTCGTCATGTCGTGTGTGTGGTACTCTGTTCAGTCGATGGTAGCAGGACCATGTATCGGGCTTATGTTGCGGTCTATTTTCGGCCAGAACTTGGACAAAACAATGCACAATGGCATCTCCAACCCTAATCTCACCACATTCCAGTTCTTGAGCTTCTTTCTTTTCTGGTTGGTTTCCTTGCCTTTCCTATGGCTTCCTCCGCACAAAATCAGACACTTGTTCACGTTCAAGGCATACGTTTCGCCGGTGGCCGGCATTGGTTTTTTGATCTGGACTTTGGTCAAGTCCAAGGGTGCAGGTCCTGTGATTCACGAGTCTTCCAAGCTCCATGGCTCTGTTTTGGCTTGGACTTTTGTGGAGTCCACCATGAATTCCTTGGCCAACTTCGCCACGTTGATCACTAACTCGCCGGATTTCTCCCGTTTTGCTGATAAACCTTCCTTTTCCATCAAATACGTGGTGCAAACGGT
>NKZA01000068.1:4660-88228 GCA_002374405.1 Metschnikowia cubensis
AGTACAGAGTACAGAGTACAGAGTACAGAGTACAGAGTCTAGTACTGAGTCTAGTATAGAGTACAGTACAGATTACAGTACAGAGTCTAGTACAGAGTCTAGTACAGAGTCTAGTACAGATTACAGTACAGATTACAGTACAGAGTCTAGTACAAAGTCTAGTACAGGGTACAGAGTACAAAGTCTAGTACAGAGTACAGAGTACAGAATGATCAGAGTATGGAACTAGAGGTAACGTAGAGTAGGAAAGTGTACAGTGTAAATCTCAACTATTAGCATCAACAAAGGTACTACCAAGACTACCTCATGGTAAAATCCACAACAAGCTCCAGAAATAATCATTGTTCTATGTGAGTGAGTCGGAGATTCTGAGTGTACAAAAAGACCTGCAACTGAGGACAAAAAGACTTGGCTCACTGTTTCACTGAAGAATTTTGAGAATGTATGACAAGACTATACTCTCTTCTAGTAACCGTAACAGAAACCTAGGGTGGCACAACCCAAAAGTGGCACACTGGATCTATAATCTGTCCAAGTTTCAGAGTTTGAAATCACGCTTCAATATTCTTGAGTGAGTTTAAAAATAGGTATGCATCATGGTAAATTCTTGGTGTTACGTCAGACACTCTGTTTATTATGCCTTTTGTTGATTCCCCAGATGTGTGTTATTTAAGTAGTTGACCGGTGAAGTTAGCGTACGCAGCCGGCAGTTGATGTTGAAAAACTGTCCATGTGGTACCTCGTACATTGATGGCTAGGAGTGACAGTGGAATGGCCATTGCTAGATTGGACAGCATAGGCTCTATACCGCACTAGGCAAAGCACTACCAATGGTGGTTGCAACACATCATGTATTATAGTGTTGGAAAGAACATGTTTGGTACTGCCATGAAGATATTAGAGAAGAGTATATAAAAATCGACACCCGGAAGGAGTGGTCCACAAGCCTAGCTATAGATTCTTCAATAGTTAACGTTGTTATAATTCCAAGGATGATCATGCCACGGTCAATTTATATTCCACGGTCAATTAATATTCCACGGTCAATTTATATTCAACGGTCAATTAATATTCCACGGTCAATTTATATTCAACGGTCAATTTATATTCAACGGTCAATTTATATTCAACGGTCAATTTATATTCAACGGTCAATCTAATCATGCCAAGGTCAGTTCAGTGGCTGACCTAATACTTAGTACCCATTGACTAAAATAACCGTAGCAAACATTTCAAACAACCCTTAGCACCAGCTAAGAATGGCTATGAAGAGGTTCCATAGAACCTAACAGAGTATTTAAGTGGTAGTAGAAGATTGGTCCATGTGGGTAGCCAATGCTCGCTTACTCTGTTACTTTACTTGGTTTGTTTATGTATTCAAGAATTCAGACCTTAGAGCTATTACTGCCCCACTATAAACCACGCATATCAATGCACCACCCTAATTTGTCCGTCCATCTACTACGACAAACTCAATTAGGGGGCCGAACAGAAAGCCCTGTATAACTTTACTAGATATAGTTTCTCAAAACCATTCAATCAGCAAGGAAAAGGCTAAAATCCAATCAGCAAAGGCTAAAATCCAATCAGCAAAGGCTAAAATCCAATCAGCAAAGGCTAAAATCCAATCAGCACGCAAAATGCTTCGTGCGTCTTGGTAGTCTTTAAAGCAAATGGCGTAATGTTTCACTCCAACTTCCATTAGAATTCAATATTCTGAAACTTATTTCCTCATACGTACTACATTTGACTCTTGCATTAGAGTCAAGGGTTTAAACGGACAAGACTGAAATGGAAGGGTACGAGACCTTTGGATTGTTCGTTTGTCTAATTCCTAGTGTGAACCATTCTGATTTTTGGCTTGAACCATTTTGCCGTGCTGGTATGAATAGTTTGAGAAACACTGAAGCACTAATAGATCAGTATAGTAGTATAGTAGTATAGTAGTATAGTAGTATAGTAGTATAGTAGTAGAGTAGTAGAGTAGTATAGTAGTATAGTAGTATAGTAGACTAGTATAGTAGTATAGTAGTATAGTAGACTAGTATAGTAGTATAGTAGACTAGTAGAGTAGAGTAGTAGATCAGTATACAGTGTTTTTCAAAACTATTCAAAGGAGCGCAGCAATATGTTCAAACCACACTAACAAATTAAACAAACTGATAAGTCAAAAAGTTTTGGACTTATGACTAAAAAATCCTAAGGCTCAAGGAGTTGAAATAAGCTGTTTATGTGAAGCCCTAATTAAATATTAAAAACAGTAACCTATTGAATTATTGGTTTGTTTAATTTGGTAATGTGGTTTGAATCATTTTATCGTGCGGGTTTGAATAGTTTTGAAAAACACTGTAGTACTAGGGTAGTATACTAGTGGAGTAGTGGAGTAGTGGAGTAGTGGAGTAGTAGACTAGTAGACTAATATATCAGTAGACTAGTAGAGTACTAGAGTAGTAGACTAGTAGACTAGTAGATCAGTAGACTAGTAGAGTACTAGAGTAGTAGACTAGTAGACTAGTAGATCAGTAGACTAGTAGATCAGTAGACTAGTAGATCAGTAGATTAGTAGAGTACTAGAGTACTAGATCAGTAGAGTAGTAGAGTAGTAGAGTAGTAGAGAGTAGTAGTAGTAAACCAGTAGACTAGTAGATCAGTTTAGTACTAGAGTACTAGAGTACTAGAGTACTAGAGTACTAGAGTACTAGAGTAGTGGAGTACTAGAGTAGTAGACTAGTAGATCGGTAGACTAGTAAAGTAGTAAAGTACTAGTAGTAGACAAGTAGACTAGTAGTAGTGGGTGCTGGCAAAAGGTGGTTCGCACTTTACTAGTGTAATGCACTCTTGGGGAGAATTGTGAAAAACTCAGAAAAGGCCAAAAATCGGGTACAAGAATTTTTTTTCCAAATTTAGAGGTCGTCCTAACTATTTGGATCCGTCAAGAATCCTCAAAAAGCCTCAGTATAATATTATCCACTCACTAGAATTTATTCACTGAAACCTGGAAGAAAACCCAGGCACCAGCACACCTTTCTTGCGATTGTCATCAATCCCTTTTTTTAACTGCACGCCTGGGGTCTGCCTGGGACCGTAGAGAACGGTGTATTTTTTACACAATTTGGGGGCCCCATTTTTTTTTTTTTTTTTTTTTTTTTCGCCCTTAAATTGCCCATATACGTTCGACACCTGAAAATAGGTTCTACCTCTTCCCTTGCTTCCACTAACCACACTAGTAATTCAGTCATTTGAATAGTCTATATGTGGCTAGTGATATCTTTTATTCTTCTACTGTATGCCCCAGTGGTGCTTGTTGCTACTGTTCCGTACGATACCTACATGGCCTCAAACAGATTAATCATAGATTGAATCTATACCATGTGAACTCATAATTGATATGAGATCAAAGCAATGAAATTGCTTGGGCATATCTGACCATAAGCTAACGAAAGACTTATCATGCATGTAGAGAGATAACACACCAAAGACTGAGTACTCCGGATCTCTGAATATGCATTACCGTATTGTTTCAAGGGCATTGGCGGTCTCGGACACCTATTATACATACCCTTGGCCATGCGTTCGAAAACCCACTACTCTCCTTCCACGGCACTCCCCCAGTTGAAAGTAAGTCCGCCCGCCATGCCATCGTCGCCGCCATCGAGAAACAGATTGAAATCGAAATCGATGTCGTCGATGCTGGAATTTCCTCCGGACGTGAAAAAATTGACTCCGTCTGCGGAGGCGTTGTTGCCCAAAATATCTGTAGGCACGCGGTCCGCCAACGGCTGGTTGTAGAATGCATTGGGAGGCTGCATCTTGCCGTCGGAAGGCTGCGGTCTGTCGTCGGACTTTTCTTCCTTTTTGGGCTTGAGCTTTTCCTTCTTCAACGTGGGGGTTTTGGTGACCTTCTTGGGCGACTCGGCGCCCTTCTTTCTCTTCTTGCATGCGTCCGGCTCGGGTGACACCGCCTTTTTCTTGGGGCCCGCTCTTCCGTTGGCGCCGTTTTCTGTTCCAGCAGATTGAGGAGTGGTGCCGTTGACGCTGGGTTTGCGTGCACGTTTGGTCACCGGCGTCTTCTTCTGTTTCAGAGCAGGGATCACTGGAGACGGCTTGCTGCTAGGATGCGGAGAGGGGGCTGGGGATGCCTGGTTAGGAGCACCGTGGCCCGTAGGCACCCCTTGTGCCATAGAATTGTCTCCTCCCACATTGAACCGAGCAATATCAAGCCGTTTCTTATTCTGCTTCTCCAAAAGCATGAGCTGCATTTGGTAATCCTGTAGTGCATTCATGTTGCGTCCTGGCTGCACATTAGGGTTCATGGGAGGTGCAGGCACCGCCATATTCTGCTGCCCGTAGGGAGATGGAGGCATCCCAAACACATTTTGTTGTGTCTGCAGCATTTGTTGCATCTGTGGGTGCTGCATATTACCATGCTGGATGTTTCCAGGCTGAGGCATTCCATGTTGAAGATTCTGCATTTGCTGAGGAAGCTGTTGCTGGGGCATCTGCTGGGACATCTGCTGCTGCTGCTGCTGTTGTTGTTGTTGTTGTTGTTGCTGTTGCTGCTGCTGCTGCTGCTGTTGGGGAAGACGTTGCTGAAGAAGTTGTTGCTGCTGCTGTTGCTGCTGGAGAAGTTGCTGCTGCTGTGGGTGCAACTGCTGGTACTGAATTTGCTTAGCAGACCCATTCGGAGAAGGGCCTGGACGCATAGGACGAGCATGGTTGACCCGAGCTCCATTCATAGCAGGGCTTCCTGCATTTATGCTTTGAGGATTGGCAGCAGCAGAAGCAGCCGCGGCCACGGCAGCCACGGCAGCAGCAGCAGGGCCTTGGGTTGGGGCTTGTGTGACACCTGCCTGTTGTCGTAAGTTGTTCATTTGCGTCTGGGCTTGTTGTTGGTTTCTGTTCTGGCCGTTTTGCATGAACATGGGCAGGTTGATTGCATTGACCTGGTCCATAGCCGGGCCGTTGGTACTGGTCCGGTGTAGACCCACATTGGGACTTTCGTTGCGCCCACTTTGGGATTGGGCCGACTGGACCGTTTGTGCAGACTGGCCCCGTTGTGGTTGGAGGACCTGGGGAGGCTGGCTCTGCGGATGCTGGTTTGGTTGGCTTTGAGGCTGCAGATTCGGTTGGTTTTGTTGGTTTTGTTGTTGTTGCTGCTGCTGATGCTGCAGCTGCAGGTTATGAAGCTGGTTTTGCTGTTGACTCTGTTGCTGCTGTTGTTGTTGCTGCTGTTGCTGTTGTTGATGTTGTTGATGTTGTTGATGTTGTTGATGTTGATGTTGTTGTTGTTGATGTTGTTGTTGTTGATGTTGCTGTTGCTGTTGTTGCTGCTGTTGCTGCTGTTGTTGTTGTTTCATGATCAACTGCATCATTTGTCTCTGCTGGCGAGGGTCGACCTGCGAGCTCAGTTTCTTGAGGTTCAGACCGTTCAGGCCACCCATGGACATATCCAGGCCGGCCTGGCCATTCAGGCGGCCCTGAATATGGAGACCCAGGCCCATGCCCATACTGGGGAAGATGTTAAGCATGGCATTCTGCTGCTGGAGCAGAATTTGAGTCATCCCCATGGAACCCAAGTCGGATTGTTGACTCAGCTTCATGAGCTGCATCTGATGGTATTGGTTGGCAGCAACTGAAGAATGCTTGTTGTTCTTGACGTTGTGTACGTCCCAAAACACCTGCCACCACTCATAAAGAAAGCCTTGGGGAGCATCCATACTCAACGAAAGGTTAGGGATATTATGTTCCTCCAGAAACTTATTGATGGTCAAAGAGGGCGTCTGTGGCGTAGTGTTGGCCAGCGTGGACCCATTGGTATCCTTATCCGGCACATCATTGCTCAACAAGATGGGCGAAGTTTTGGACGATGATTGCCGCAGGTCGTAGGCCACGGTGGGCACATCAGCTTCAAGCACAAACAGTTTGGCCGTCTCGGAAAGCGTATTCTTGACCAAAAATTCGTAGATGTAGGCATTGAGAAGCTGCTTGGAGTTGGCAGCAAAGCGATCGGTCACGCTGCGGCTAGAATTTAAGATGGGCGGCGCACCTGGCGACTGGTCGTTCATAATGCCCAGGTTTGCCTGGCTTGGAGGATCCGAGGCCATGCCCGGCGTGCGTTTATTTCCAAGGTAGGGTGTAGTCTGGCTCATAATGTCAAGGAAGTTCAGAAGTTGAACAGGAGCAGAGCACTGCAAGAATAATAGAACACTAGACCACAGAAATGAGGGCTGGACCACAGAAATGAGGGCTGGACCACAGTAATGAGGACTGGACCACAGGAATGGGGACTGGACCACAATAATACAACACCGGACCACGCACTGGAACAGGTCTAGCTCACTGATTCACCAGAATAGAATAAGAAGCAAACTTTTAACCTTTCAAGAACGGAAATCTGCACAAGTCAGTAGTTGACTAGAACACTAGATTAAACACTGAGCAGCAGTAGAGACTCCGACCAAAAGGGAATGCCACCAGCAAAACCCGAAATAAATAGCAGGGCTAGGTGAAAAAGACGTTTCGCTATGGTAGCACACGAAACAGAAGAGCCAGAAAAATAAATACCACGGCTCACACTGACTGAGTACTGATGGACTTGGACAGACAGAAAGCAAGGCTGGGGGCAGCAGATTGGAGGAGATAAAAAAAAAGGGGGAGGGGTCGTAAGTGGGTGGGTTGGGGCGTTCCTTCCTGCACACGGTGGGGTAGTAGCTCTGGACACCTCTGGCGATCGAAACTCGGGGTGTTCTTTGCACTGGGATGGCAGAGTGGGGGTTGGACGCTAGTTACGCTGAAGAATCCTGGATGAGGAGAAGCCCTCGCATGGAGGTACGGGTGCGCACGCCGGCCATTCTGCCTTGTATGGGTGTGCAGAGATAGAGCCATCTTGCAGCACTTGTATACGCATTGGGGGTGCTTGATAATGGGGGAGGTCAAAGAACTAAGGCGGGAGGTTTCTTGGAAATTATGCTTTTTTTTTTTTTGAGTTACATAGAGTTAGGCAGAACAGGGTTCTTAACCACGCCTGTCCTAGCAAGGGACGGGGGAGAGGGGGAGGGGCCTGGTGGTCGGTTGAACGGTCCAGCTCCTTCTTTTCGGTTGGCACACGCCGGCCATATCCACACCGTGGCCCGCCTGCGGCGCTGTGTACCACGTCGCCGGCAAACGGCGCAGCTTGTATTGGAGTCACGTGACGTGTAGTCTATTTCTATTGTTTAAAGTCGTCCTGCACACAGCCCACTGACTCGGATGCCGTCTGAACCACAGATCCACGGTTCAGCAAATCAGCTCCTGGGATTATTTCATGGGTGTCCAAAACAAAGCGTTTGTCAGGTCTACGTGGGGCCAAAAAAAGTCTTCTGCTGCCTGTGCAAGCTGGTGACGTGTTTCTAGAGAAAGCGTGAAGCCATGGCCTTCGCACTACAGCCTGTCCATGTACCATTTATTGTCAATTAATGTTTCCGTCCCACCGCCAGCACCAGGCATTAGCCCTTTAATTGCCACCTGACCACAATCCGGTTGTTCAACCACTATAGCCTGCAATGAGTCAGTATTGAGTCAGTATTGAGTCAGTTTTGGGCAAGTGTCGAGTCAGTATAGCCAGTATTCCACCGTGAACCACTTCTATTGAAAATGTCACTCATTGCTCAAGTCCAGGGCAAGGTGGATGTGGCACACGACAGGCAGACGGAGTCCACTATCCAACCACCACTTTGTTTCGTGCAGGCCAAGGGAGTCGTAATTCATGACCATGCAGGCCGTCCAACCAACAATCAACCCCGCACTGCATACACCCATGTCCACGAACAGAGTCAACATATCTTCATCATGCAAATCTATCCTGCACTGCATACACGCAGCCTCACGATCATTCCGATTCTTCACCTTTCTTCACAATTGATCACGATACATCACGATAAATCACGATTTATCTGCACATCCACTTTCGAAACCAGCCATTTTTTCGCGTACTCAATGTATGTCAATTTGAATAAAGACAAGACTCAGAATGAGAATGGAGAAGGGGCACAATGTGATTCGGATATGAAAAGGCAACAGACAGAAAGAGCACAATGCAATCTATCTAGAAACCATTCATCATGTTCCATGGTCTGAAGTAGTCCCATTTCTTATGGTTCTTTGTCGTGTGTGGAACCAGTAACTTCTGCATCGTGTGATGGAGTGGTGATTGTTGGTTGTGTGATGTGATGGAGTGGTGATTGTTGGTTGTGTGGTGTGATGGAGTGGTGATTGTTGATTGTGTGATGCGATGGAGTGGTCATTGTTGGTTGTGTGATGTGATGGAGTAATGATGTGATTGGTGATTGTGTGAAGTCAGTGGCTCGTGGTTCGTGGCTCTTCTCTTCGCCTAGCCCCACACCGTAGCATCGCCAGCCATTGTTTTTCCTCCGCTCAGCCAGATGTTCGAAGAAGAAGACGTGTAGTTGGAGCTGAGGAGATTTCCCGACGAATTAAAGCCCGGCAGCTGGAAAAACGACAGGCTGGAGTACTCTTTATCGGAGCTAAAGGGGTCGAAGGTGGCCAAGCCCTCGTACTTCTTTCCATCGGCCACCCCAAGCCCAAACACCTTTTGATCAAAGCCCTTTTCCAAACCCTGTTCAAAGCCTTGTTCAAAACCCTTTTCGTTTTCCTGAAACATCTTCTCGTCAAAAGCCTTTTCATAAGCCTTCTCTTCATAATCCTTTTCATCCTGAAACACCTGAGGAATGTGGTCATGGCTGGTTCTCTCATAAGCGAGGGACGACTGTGCACCTTCCAAATCTGTGTTGGCAGCCATATCCGCGCCCATCCCGTTGCGGTAGTAGTAGTCCACGTTTTGGTATGCGTATTTGGAATAAAAGTTTTTTCCCCCCAAACCGCGGCCTCCGTACGCCATATTGCCCGCGTTGCCCAAACTGTTGATGGTGTTGCTCATATTGTTGTTGGTGAGACTGCCCAAATTACTGACACTGTTGTTGACACTGGCCAAATTTCCGCCCAAATTGCCCACACTGTTATTGTTGTTCTTGTTGTTGACGTTGCCCAAATTATTTCCCATATTTCCCATATTGTTGAAGGTGTTGATACCGTTGATAGTGCCGCTGTGGTTGATGCCGTTGATAGTGCCGCTGTGGTTGATGCCGCTGGAGTTGATGCTGTTGATGTTGATGTTACTGGTGTTGGCCGAGTTGACGGGCCTCCGACGCCCGAAGTATGACGCCGGCTGGTTATGAGCCTCGATCAACGCCTTATCGATCATTTCGAGCTGGTTGGCAAAGGGCTCCAAGACGAGGGGCCGTGTTTCAAGGCTCATGGCGGTGTAAAGTTGGTGCGTGTGCAGGATTCAAGGGTAACGAAGGGATTTATTTGTTAGGGAGAAATGTGGCAGACCTTCGAGTATCTCGGTATAAAGTCTCGGGGGCTGTGTGCTTCGGCAGTCTTGGGGACTTGTATGGTGGTGGGACAGCCTGATGAGTTTTTATCGCGACACGAATGGCGTGGTGCACGGGTCTGGCGCGTCGCGACTATCAGCCTCGCTCTCCGATCGGCCATTTCCGCACTAACCACCACACGGCATATTCTGGTACTTCGTGCAGCTTTGGAGCAGTAGATTGTTCAGTTTTTGGTTACGAAAATCCAAGTCTCACTTGGCCGCCACTAAGGCTAATGTGGGAAGAATATGGTGTTCAACATGCAGGATTATTGGGATTTGTGTGCTAATACTCAGCCTAGTACTAGAGTGTTTTTGACAACTATTCAAACCAACACAGCAAAATGTTTCGTATTCCTTCGCTTAGTCTTACATACCAAATGTTCACACCAACTTTCATTAGAATTCATTGTGAAGAAATGTTAAATCTGGAAATTACCTTGGATGCAGTACATTTGGGATCATTTGGGATCATTTGGGACTCTTGCAATATTAATCAAGGGTTAACCGAACGGAATTGTAGTGGCACGGGTGAGAAACGTTTTGGATTATTGATTTGATTAATTTGCTAGTGCAGTTTGAATTGTTTTATCGCGTGGGTTTGAATAGTTTTAAGAAAACCAATATTTTAGAGAGTTTCCTACCCGTCACACTTCAGTTCCTTTCGTCTTAACCCTTGATGAATATTGCAAGACTCCTAAATCTATTACATATGAGGCAATCCTCCAGATTCAACATTTCAAAATCTGGAATTCTAATGAAAGTTGGTGTGAACATTTGGTTTGAAAGAATGTGTGAAGAGGTACGAAACATTTTGCTGCGCTGGTTTGAATAGTTTTCAAAAACACTGTATTTCTTAAAACTATTCAAACAAAAGCAACAAAAAGTTTCACAATCCTTCACAAACTCTTTCAAACCAAATGTTCACACCAATTTTAATCAAAATTCAGTGTGGTGAAATGTTGAATCTGGATGATTGTCTAATAGGTACAGTGCTTTTCAAAACTATTCAAACTAACGCAGAAAAATTAAACAAACCAATGGTTCAAGAAGATTCGTACCCTCACAGTCTTTCAAACCATGGCGTAATGTTTTACACGAACTTTAATAAAATTCGATATTCTTAAATCTTGAATCTGGAGGTTTGCGTCATATCTACATTTTGGCCTTGTAGTACCAGTCAAGGCTAAAACGAACAGAACAAAACTGGAGAGGGTTCGAAACTTTTGAATTCTTGGTTTGAATCTTTTGTCGCACTGGTCTGAATCATTCTATCTTCTTGGTTCGAAACATTTTGTCGGGCGAGTTTGAAACATTCTGTCGCACTGATTTGAATAGTTTTCAAAAACACTGTAAATCTAGGAGTCTTGAAATATTAGTCAAGGCTAAAAACCGAAAGGAACTGAAGTGAAAGGCGTACGATACTTTTTGAATATTTAATTAAGACTTCACATAAACAGCTGATTTCAAATACTTGATGCTTAGAATTTTTTTAGTAATAAGTAGGATACTTTTTGATTTACAGTGTTTTTCGAAACTATTCAAACCACACGATAAAAAGATTCAAACCACACAATAAAAAGATTCAAACCACACTGGCAAATTATACAAACCAATAATTTAGAGAGTCACACTTCAGTTACGTCAGTCCGAGCCCTTCACTGGTACTGTAAGACTCCCAAATGTAGTCATCTATGGCAATCCTCTAGAATTAAGATTTCAGAATGTTGAATTCTAATGAAAGTTCGTGTGAAAATTTGGTTTGAAAGATTGTGGGAAGGAGTACGAAACATTTTGCTGTGTTGGTTTGAATGGTTTTCAAAAACAGTGTACAGTGTTTTTCGAAACTATTCAAACCCGCACCATAAAACGATTCAAACCACACTAGCAAATTACAGTGTTTTTCGAAACTATTCAAACCAACGTGCCAAAATGTTTCGTACTCCCCAAATGGTAATGTTTCACACCAACGTTCATTGGAATTCACTATTCTGAAAAGTTAAATCTGGATGATTGTCTTTTATGTAGCACATTTGGGTGATTTGGGAGTGTTTCAATATCAATCAAGGGTCAACATAGATGGAACTGAAGTAGAGGGGTACGAAACCTTTTGAATTATGGTTTGTTTAATTTGCTAGTGTGGTTTGAATTGTTTTATGGCCCGGGTTTGAATAGTTTCGAAAAACACTGTATATAAACCAATAACTTAATTCGCTCCAGTCCAGTTCCATCCGTCTTAACCCTTGATGAATATGGAATGACTCCCAGATGACCCCAAATGTACTACATATAAGGCATCCTCCAGATTTAACATTTCAAATAGTGAATTCTAATGAAAGTTGGTGTGAGCATTTGGTTTGAAAGACTATGAGAAGGTGTACGAAACATTTTTCCACCTTGGTTTGAATAATTTCGAAAAACACTGTAACAATCATATCCAAGAGCGCGTTACGTTTTATGAAGAGATATAGGCCAATGTAAAGTGATTTAAGTGAATGTAGAGTTAGAAAGTATCTAGCCCGGGCACCAGGGCAGCCAACAAGTACCAAGAAGTATTAAGAAGTACCAAGAAGTGTCAAGAAGTACCAAGAAGTACCAAGAAGTATCAAGAAGTACTAAGAAGTACCACGAAGTACCAGATACTTTCTTCATTTCTAGTTCTCCATTCTTTCCTGAATCCAAGAACACTAGTCCCATTTCTTGAGGTTGGGGCCTCTTGCTCAGCTAAAAAGATATCTTAAGGCACTCGCTAGTCCTAAGATTCCTCGGAATACTTTCTTTGGGTACTTCTAGCTCACACTTATTTGTAGAGCTGTAGGGTGTCAGTACTTGTAGAGCTTTAGAGGGGTTGAAGTTAGAATGGCATACTATTTATTAATACTTTTCGATATACGGCCTCCTGCACCAATACCTTTAGTCTAGTTAGTCAAATAGGATAGCTTGGAATCTGTAGCTTGGAATCTGTATATTTTGATAGGGTGTAGCTTGAGAGTGTACCATCAGACTTGCAAGTCTCCCACTAATGTCCATACTGCCATAAAATACTCCACTCATTTGTCCGAATTGCTCATGATGCTTAGAAAAAATTGAATATATTCCTTGTGCATCAAACACTGCCGAACTAGAAGTTCTGTGGTTCCCCATTGGCATTAAAGTGTTTTTCAAAACCATTCAAACCTGAGCTATAAAACAATTCAAATACAAATTAAACAAACCAGTAATTCAAAAAGTTACTGTTTTGAATAATTATTGAAGACTTCACATAAACAGTTTATTTCAAATCCTTGATCCTTAGCATTTTTTAGTCATGAGTACAAAACTTTTGGACTTATCAGTTTGTTAATCTTGCTAGTGTGGTTTGAACATTTTGTTGCGCTCATTTGAATAGTTATGAAAAACACTGCATAGTTGTTGACCTTCAGTCGTCATGCCAGACATTTCTGCTGTACTCCTTTTGTTGTCCCTACCTGGATATGAGCACGCGCTCCTCGTCTCCATAACCACACTGACGTCGGCCATAACCTCTTTGGTACCTCGATCTGCTTTGCAGGGGTTTTGAAAATACTTGTACATCACAGTGTTTCAAAACTATCCAAACCAGAGGGGCAAAACGATTCAAACCACACCAGCAAATTAAACAAACCAATAATACGAAAAGATTCGTCCCTCAGTCTTTCAAAGCAAATGGCATAATGTTTTACACCAACTTTCATTAGAATTCAATGTTCTGAAATCCTAAATCTAGAATTGCCATAGAGTGTTTTTGAAAACTATTCAAACCAACACAGCAAAAGGTTTCGTACTCTTTCGCCCAATGTTTCAAACCAAATGGCGTAATGCTTCACGCCAGCTTTAATAAAATTCAATGCGATGAAAAGTTGATCTGATGATTGTCTTATATAAATCCAGGAGTCTTGCAATATTAGTCAGGGCTCAAACAGGCTCAAACCGGCTCAAAACCGAAAGGAACTGAACCAAAGAGGTACGATGTTTTTGAAATATTGGTTGGTTAAATTTGCTAGTGTCATTAGTGACCAGTATTAGTGAGCAGTACTGAGTATTGACTGACCAGTATCGACCACATCTAAATCAATCACTGACTAATTGCAGTAGTGTTGGAGCTGTATCACAAGTGACCAGTGGTGTCGATCCGAGAATAATAGCCACGTGAATAGACAAAGGGCAGTATGTTTGAAACATGGATTGTCTAAGTAATAGAGTCCAAGTATTTCATACAAAAAATAACATGCAGATGAACAATAGAGATATGGGCATGTATATGTTCCATCCACCATGGTGCTCTACCTCTTGAGGTAATTGAACCTTTGCTGGCTAATCTTACAGTGACTATTGACCTCAATCCACTGTCCGCACCTATTGTTAGTATGCTGACTTTTGCAGTCAGATCCTCTTCTCGAGAAGCCTTCAAGTACCTCAGATTCGCTCTTGGACACTCAACAATAAACTTAATCACAGAATAGTCGTAACACATTCCAAAAACAGCACATTGATCAAGAACTGAAAAATAGGGAAAAGAAACAAATCCTTAAAATGGGATGGCTCGAGAGATGAGTCCCTGGTAAAGAGAAGAAAATGGACATAGGCAGAGAGAGTAGAGAGTGAAAATGAGTCAGAGAAAAGTGACAAGAAAAAAGATAGAAATGGACTGGAAAAAAGGCGAGCGAAGGCAGCGCTTTTATATTCCATTGACGATGGCTGTAAATCGGTGCGGGGTTTCGGAATTGTGACCACAGTAGCCTCATGCGCGAGCGTTGGCTGCAATTCCAAAAGAATATAAAAAGCTGCCATTCCACGCGAACATGAAAAGATTAACTTATACGAATAGTTCTTTTAGTGGAAAGTAAGCGTTGAGATGATTGAGTGATTCATACATAGTTAAGATTGAGTGATTCATACATAGTTAAGATTGAGTGATTCATACATAGTTAAGGTTGAGTGATTCATGCATAGAAGAAGATTGAGTGAAACAGAAAGAGAAAAAATGATTGTGCAAGAGACTTTCATATTCAGGATTTATTGGGTAAGGTTTTGGAGACGAGGTACTCGTTTATATATGTCAGCATTGTCATATCGATACTATACGGAGTATGGATATTCATCATATGGCGTTGATAAAATGCTGTTGCTGATGACTTAGTTCACCACCACATTCACTTAATAGTGACTTTATTCTTGGGCCCGGATACAGAGAGGCATGGGTGCATGGGGAAAAACACGAAAAAGAAGTTTCCATTAAATAGGAAGAGAGCAAACCTGGCCTGACTTCAGAGAATAGACTCTCTCAATACTTCGACTTTTTTTTTTTCTGCTCGGGATTTCTGTCTGATCTCAGCGCACCTACCTGGTCTTTTTCTTCTGCTTGATCTCCTCCTCCTTCAGTGGATGCAACTTGATCTCCGTGGGAAAGTCGGGCCGGTTGCCCTGGTAGCCTTGCGACCAGTCATAACCACTGGCGTAGGCAAAAATGGTACCGTTGCTGTTGAAGGCCGTGGCTGTTATAGGAGCACCCACATTAGGGAAGTTTTTCAACCGTTGTTTGGCGTCTTTATCCCAGAAACAGAAGGTTCCGTCAGAACCCGCAGTCGAAAATGTTCCATAAATCGGATGGAACGAGATGGCATTGACCGTATAAAGATGAGTTTCGTTACTGGCAACCAGCGAGGTTCGGGACGTGGAAGTGCCGTTTGGTGGCTTACGGTGACACCGGAACGAAAAACCACTCTTTTGTTGTTCTGCATCATCAATGTACTGGATAGCACAACGGGCCTCAATGGAAGCTATGGCATAGCCATTTCCTTGAGGATAACAGGCCACGGACCGCGTCTGGTACTTCAAAGGTGACATGGCGCTTTTGAAGATTTGCTGTGGGTTAGTCAAATCTATGATGGCCAAATGGCGCTCAGCACAGCCAACCACCAAGAGCTTCTGGGCGGAGTCCATACAGTACACCTTATCGGGCAAGTTGATGACGGAGATGGGCTGGGGCGACCGCATGTCCCAGTACTTCAAGGTCTTGTCCCAGGACCCACTCACAACCACCTCCGTGTTCGTGGGCCCACACTGTACAGAACGCACACATCTGACGGGGGCATCGTGTGCACCGATTTGCTGCGATTGCTGCAGTGCCAAATCAAAGAGTTTCACTTGCTTATCTGCACCACCCGAGCAAACCCTGGCACCATCTGAAGACCAGCGGGCACTGAAAACAGGGCCTTCATGCTCAAAAAGCGCTCTTCCCTGGTTGTTTCCCGAATTGGGATCGATCTCATAAATGCGGACTTTTTTATCCCAACTGGAAACCGCAAGGAGATTCAGCTGTGGTGAAAATGCCAAATCCGTGACTGTGTCTTCGGGGCCATTGTTGACGGTGATGTCATTGATTAGCTCTTGGCCGGTGGCCGCACTTGTTTGCGTGGTGTTACTGGCAATGAATGACATCTGCAGGAAAGTATGATCCAGGAATAGTGGCACGCAGTTGGGGTCAGCTCTTGATCTCTGGTAGCTCTGGCTCTGTTAGTGGTGAGGTTGAATTTATTCGTGCGAATGCACCTCCGTACCTCCCATGGTATAAGCCCATCTTCTGTACTAACTACAGTACTCTAGTGCAGCATGCTGGACTATATTGGAAGACTATACTATTGGAATGGCATAGTATACTATCCTGCTACACTACACCAGCATGATACTCTGTTATGGTGACTGTGAATTAAAGGTGTATTATGAATTGGACACGTGACTCATCACGTGGTGCTTACCCCATACTACACTACCGAGACCAACAAACAAAGCTTACCAAAGGACTGACTGAAGCAAAGCCAAATGAACTACCAAAACGATACAATGAATACAGCAAAATTCAAAAGCTGGTGCCAAGTTTTGAGGGTAGTACTCTTTGACTCTCGACGCTAGTTGTGCGCACCTGCAGAGCACACATGAAGTCTACAGAATACATCATCAACCTACAGCTCTCGCCCAGACTAATACACCACATGGGAGAACTACATGGGCTACGCCATATTCCTACGGTCCGGCTTCAGGACGAGCCCCCGTCTTCCAATCCTGCGTCCGCCGAAATCTCTCATGCTTCCTCCTACGAGGACATGACTTACATTGACTGGATGAAAGAGTCCACTATACACTGGCAGGCCAATACGTCGTACAAGTGGACGGTGCTTGTGATCATGTCGCTTGTGGTAGGGTATGTGACGATTTTTTTGGACTTGGCATCCGTATGGCTCAATGACCTCCGCAAAGGTCTTTGTCTCTCCAAACTTGACCGATGGTCGCTTCTAAACCCGTACCTGACGTGCCCTGCAGATGACTGGTACGATTGGCTGCGCATGTTGACTGGAAAAGTGAATTTTGTGACGGAAATCGTGGTGAATTTGCCCATATACGTGTTTTTCGTGTGCTCATTTGTGCTTCTGGCCGGCGTGCTCACGTTTACGCTAGCTCCGTTGATGAAGCAAAGCGGAATCCCCGAAATGAAGCTTATTATTGCTGGTTTCAATTACCACATGGACCTGTACCTAGGCCCACACATGCTCTTGTACAAGATTTGTGGCTTGGTGCTCGTGGTGAGCTCGGGTTTATGGCTAGGAAGTGAGGGTCCTTTGGTGCACATTGCTGGGTGCATTTTAACGATATGTTTTGAACGCATATATGGCAAAAACTCGCACGAGGGCCTCAGGAGAGAGTTGCTCAGTGCTGCTGCTGCCACTGGCATAGCTGTGGCTTTTAACCTGCCCATTGGAGGAGTGTTGTTTGTGATGGAACTTCTTCCATCGTACTTCTCACCCACCAAAATCATGTGGAACTCATTTGTTTCTTCCACCATTGCGTTGGTGGCTTTGTATGGGTTCAAAGTGTTTACCGAGGGAGAAAACTATATTGACGAGGCTCTATTTGATGTTCTGTTTGGGAATATTAGCTGGTTCTTCATGGAGTCCATTCCGTTTGTTCTTTTGGGCATTCTCGGGGGCTTTTTTGGCTACTTCTATACGAAAGCTTACTTGCGCTTTGCAGAGAAGCTGGCCAAGAGACGTCTCCACGCGTGGATGGTGTCGGGGTTGAAGATATCTGAGAGGGCCGCACCATATGTGGAGTTGTTGATGGTAGGTTTGGCGACTTCTTTGGCTACGTTTCCGATTCTGATGACCAAAATGCCTCTCCGGGCTTTCTTGAAGGTTCTCTTCACCGATTGCCCCACTGGTGCGGTTTCCAAGGAGACAAACTCCTTGAACTTCATGTGCGACTCGTCCTCATTCTCCACCGTGTGCAAACTCGCCTATATTTTCGTGCAAGGTTTTCTCCTCCTGTCGTATAGTTATGGGCTTTCCCTTCCGGGCGGTGTGCTTATGCCATCGTTGGTTATGGGTGCTACAGTGGGCCGTCTCTTTGGCATCATCTCCCAGGCCATCCAGAATAAGCTAGATGCGGCATACTTGGCTACATGCACCGCCAAATCATGCCTAGTGTCTCCTTCTTCATATGCTGTTGTTGGAGCAGCGTCTTTCACTGCTGGAATCACCAAACTCACGTTGTCGGTGGTGGTGATTATATTTGAGCTTACTGGAGCTGTTTCATACGTTATTCCGATAATGATTTCGGTGATCACGGCCAAATTCGTGAACGATTGGCTCTGCGAGGAAAACATTTACGATGCTTGGCTCCGAAACGAGTTTAATCGCGGCACTGGCTCGTTGTTGGTGAACTCCAATAAAGGTGATGGACTCTGCGTGTTCTCCAACTTGCCAGCGCGTGTACGGTCGAGAATCCCGGATATTACCATCCAAAGGTTCATGAGCCCGTTGAATCAGACTCGTCACTTGAGCTTGTTTCCCCGAATCCCTTATGATCTCCGTGAAATCTATGGCTTTCTAGCAGACGATAACCATGAGGGGTACCCGCTTGTGAGTAGCGAGGAGTCACCGGTTGATTTGGGCTATTTACCAAAAAAGGATGTTTATAAGCTGATTTTGCTGGCTATGGGCAATGTGCAGCTGCAGGATGCCATGATCTGCTTTAGAACTGCTGTACCTTCTTGTCTAGAAGACGAGCAGAGACTCTATGAGCAGGAAATTTGCAGCGCCTATAAAAACGTTAGATTTGTGCCTATCGTGGCTACCAAACTGACTCTTATCGTCAAGGAAACCGCGTCTTTGAAGCAGGTATTGGAGATCTTTGAACGGCTCCAGTTGAACTACTTGATACTTCACGATGCTTCTAAAAATAGCAAGGTCAGTGGCTTTGTTGATCGCTTCATGGTATCACAAATGATGCGCCTGAAGTTCCTTGACCTTCAAACCGAACCGTTGGCTGATCAAGTGGGCCGGGAATTCGAAATTGATTGATGGTACTGCAGATAATTCATTATTACTGCTAAAGATACTCAATCCTGCACACAGTCTTCCATCACTGCGAATGCCTGACATCTACATATATGTACCTCGAGAGATGCCATGAGTCTACCGCCCCAAGGAACGCTTTTACTACAGGATGTGGAGGCTCTTGGCCCCAATGCTGTTTTAGGGATTGATACGCAGTTCTTCACTGTGAAAAACCTACTCAAGGGCGTCAAACTCATCCCCAAAGGCCTCCATTTCCTTCACTACTCCGAGTCTCTTGACCAGGGCTCACTGGTACGCTACGGCTGGTGGTTCCATTGTGATGATCAGCAAGTTTTGACGTGGAATATCAAGGCAGAGACTGTATTGGACGCCGCACGTGACCCGGACTTGTATGATTTGGGCCTTTTCTATCCATATATGTTGGAGTACCCCGAAGACCAGGAAAAATGGACAGAATTGACTCGCTTTTTGGACATGGAAGTCGTGGAAGAGTACGTGGCCAACCCGAAAACCCCTATCTCCACCGCCACTCCGCTGCTGGAGGAGAATATGGTCTTATTGGATATTCTAAGGCAAAAGACACCCAACCAGAAGTTTCTGCAGGCAGATCAGGACGAGCTCCGGTACACAATCATCCAAACGCATAAACGACGTGAAGAAACCTCGGGTTCGGAAGTTACTGGTGATTTTTTGGACCGTTCCTGGTACCTTGAGTCGCTTTTTGCTCATGACCCCACCATTCTCTTGGCTGAGGTTCAACTTTCTTTTCTCCACTTTCTTATTTTGGGTAATGTTTGCTCCTTAACACAATGGACGGCTTTGCTTTCGCTCATACTGAGCAGCAGGCTGTTTTTGGAGCAAACAAAAGCATTCTCCACGGATTTTTTGCGGCTTTTCGAGGCCCAAATCGCCTGTTTTCCTCCTGAATACATGGCCCCGGCTCTGGCTCTGCGTATCGTGGATATGGAAAGCTATGGTGAGATATTGGGTAAATTTCAGGACATTTATGGCGAAGTTCCTGCATGGAAGCGGCTTCTGGACATCCATCGATCCAAATTTGGCATATGGGTTCCTCGAAGCTCAGTTTTCGATGCGGACAATTTCGAGGTATATGACGTCGAGAATCATGATTCTGCCGATGAAGATGCTCCCGCCATCGTATAGTGCAGAACTAGAATAGATATTGGGTTGGGCACGACCATAACCACCCAATAAATACAGTTACAAGTGTGGAGCTTATCACAGCATTTTGAAAACACCAGTACTACTGCCCAAACAAAATGCCGCGTTGCTGATATACGAAGCACCCAAAACCGTCCTTTATAGACCTTGTTGGGAGCATTACTCAACTGTCTAGGTCCCATAAATTTAATAAACACACAAATCTTGTTAGCTGTTCCTTTTTTCGAGAAGAAACTGCCTCAGTTAGAGAGAAGGTGGAGAGGTTTAGACACAGACAGACCCTCAGTATGTATCATAATGTACAAAACAACCTAGGCTACACATTTGGCTATATGTTATTTCTCTAAAAAAAACTTTCGGTTGCGGCCATACCAAGTGGAAAGCACTGTTTCCCGTCCGATCAACGTTAGTTAAGCCACTTAGGGCCACAGTGAGTAATGCAGTGGGAGACCATGTGTGAAATTGTGGTGCTGCAATCTTTTTGGTACCTTTACATTTTCACCGTAAAGCTTGTTTTCAGTACACGCCACTAGCTACAAAAGGCTACTTAAAAGTGAGTATCAAGCAACGCAGACCAGCATCACCAGAAGCCTCTATTCACTAGATTGTACGAAACACCAACTGCAAAAGATTATCATTGATTGACCTGTTGGGTGCAACACGAAGTATACAGGTACAGGATGATGTATATACAGGTACAAGACGAAAAGCTAAACCTTCACATCTATGAAAGTGTTGATCTTGACGCATCAGCACACCCGAGTGTACTGCATCGGTTGAAGGTATCAGCCCATGTGAACGTACTGCATGTTCAAGTGATTGTTTGCAGAGAAACAAAGGAAACCTCGTGTTTTCGTCTAGTCTCGTCTAGTCTGGTCTAGACTTTGGCCATTGACTTGCAGAAGACAATAGGGCAGTAGACGGAGGACTGGGACACGTGGAGTGTATAAGGGACGAGGATCCTCTTGGTAGGAGGATAGAAATAGAGAATAGGGATCTCGGAGTACAGTGTTTTTGAAAACTATTCAAACCAGCGCTATAAAACAATTCAAACCACACTAGAAAATTATACAACCAATCATTCAAAAGTATCGTACCCCTTCCAATTCAGTTCCTTTCATTTTTGAGCCTTGACTAATATTTCAGGACTCCTAGATTTATTACCTATCAGACAATCACCCAGATTTATTACCTATCAGACAATCACCCAGATTTAACATTTTATCACACTGAATTTTGATTAAAGTTTGTGTGAACATTTGGTTTGAAAGACTGTGCGAAGGAGTAGGAAATACAGTGTTTTTCAAAACGATTCAAACCCGCACAATAAAAGATTCAAACCACACTAGCAATATTAAAGAAACCAATAATTCAAAAAGTTACTGTTTTGAATATTGAATTAAGACTTCACATGTACCGCTTATTTCAAGTCCTTGATCCTTAGCATTTTTTTAGTCATAAGTACAAAACCTTTTGACTTATCAGTTTGTTTAATTTTGCTAGTGTGGTTTGAACATTTTGATGCGCTCATTTGAATCAGTGTTTTTACAGTGTGTTTGAAAACTCTTCAAACCAAAGCGACAAAATGTTTCACAATCCTTCGCACACTCTTTCAAACCAAATATACACACCAACTTTCATTAGAGTCAAGATTCTGAAATGTTGAATCTGGAGGATTGTCTTGTATGTAATAAATTTAGGAGTCTTGTAAAATTCATCAAGGGTTAAGACGGAAGGAACTGAAGTGAAAGGCGTACGATACTTTTTGAATGATTGGTTTGTATAATTTGTTAGTGTGGTTTGAATCTTTTTATCGTGCGGGTTTGAATAGTTTCGAAAAACACTGTAGTGGTAGGAAAAGGGACGCGATGAGATGAGTCATTTGGTGCAAAGAAAATGAGCAGCACGAAACATTCAGTCAGGTTGGGGAGTAGCTGACCAGTTGACCTTGGCCAAAATCTGATGGCAAGAGAGTCTACCCATGTGGTTTCCAACAGATGTAGCATAGGGTGGTAGTGTAGTAGTGTACTGTAGTAGTGTAGTAGTGTACTGTAGTAGTGTAGTGTGGTAGTGTACTGTAGTGTACTGTAGTAGTACTGTAGTAGTACTGTAGTAGTACTGTAGTAGTACTGTAGTAGTACTGTAGTAGTACTGTAGTAGTACTGTAGTAGTACTGTAGTAGTACTGTAGTAGTACTGTAGTAGTACTGTAGTAGTACTGTAGTAGTACTGTAGTAGTACTGTAGTAGTACTGTAGTAGTACTGTAGTAGTACTGTAGTAGTACTGTAGTAGTACTGTAGTAGTACTGTAGTAGTACTGTAGTAGTACTGTAGTAGTACTGTAGTAGTACTGTAGTAGTACTGTAGTAGTACTGTAGTAGTACTGTAGTAGTACTGTAGTAGTACTGTAGTAGTACTGTAGTAGTACTGTAGTAGTACTGTAGTAGTACTGTAGTAGTACTGTAGTAGTACTGTAGTAGTACTGTAGTAGTACTGTAGTAGTACTGTAGTAGTACTGTAGTAGTACTGTAGTAGTACTGTAGTAGTACTGTAGTAGTACTGTAGTAGTACTGTAGTAGTACTGTAGTAGTACTGTAGTAGTACTGTAGTAGTACTGTAGTAGTACTGTAGTAGTACTGTAGTAGTACTGTAGTAGTACTGTAGTAGTACTGTAGTAGTACTGTAGTAGTACTGTAGTAGTACTGTAGTAGTACTGTAGTAGTACTGTAGTAGTACTGTAGTAGTACTGTAGTAGTACTGTAGTAGTACTGTAGTAGTACTGTAGTAGTACTGTAGTAGTACTGTAGTAGTACTGTAGTAGTACTGTAGTAGTACTGTAGTAGACTGTAGTGTAGTGGTGTAGACACTAAAGAGATTACTGAAAAGGTGCATGTCTTCGGTTCTGGCCTTCCCTGTGTTTTCGAGTGATATACCGGAGACTAAAAATCGTTCCGACAGTGAATACTAGAACACAGGAGAATTGCTTGGTATAGTGTCCATCGTTATTATTGGAGTTCCTCGATCGAAGCAAGTTGTTAGCCTACTGATTAGTGTTTCAGGAGCCGTCAATAGATGGTAATAAATGTATACCGTACGCTACCTTCGCCAAGCTACTCTGGGTGTTTGCTGTGAGGTCATGACAATGTCTTGAACTTGGTTACCTATAGTGGAGTACACCAGTAGAGCCATGCTGGTATATGGTCAGTATTAGTATGTGGCATAATCTGCAGGTTATGAGAATACTCTATATTGGATTCTCGAGAGAAGAAACCTAGTGGCTTACATAACTTGAGAGAATCGAGTTACCCGAATTCCTCCACTAGAAAATGCAGGGATCGTTCTAGATATTTTAAGCTGACCATGGTAACACTTTGTCAATTGTTGCGATTAGCCAGAGTAGGTTTAAAATCCTCAACAGACACTACTAAATACTACTTATTACTGGCTTCTAATTAACTCTGACTAACTCTGACTAACTCTGACTAACTTAACCAACTCTGACTAACTCTGACCAACTCTAACCAACTCTAACCAACTCTAACCAACTCTAAATCTAATTAAGATATTACTGTATTACTCTTACTTACCAACTGGTGTCCGGCATTCTCATCTCCTCCTGTGGAGCACCTGACCTCGGAGTTTGTCAATGAGTGGGCACCATGAGGAAGAGGAGATGCGCATTCTTATGGCGTGGTGCTTGAAGAGATCAAACGAAGACAACAACGTCGACGACGGAGTGGTTGGAGACAGCAACAGAGTTGGAGAACGAGAAAAAGTCAGCTCAGTGTACCCATTAAAAGTCTCCTCTCTGACGACTCCAGAAACCCTGTAGACCAGCTCCGGCTTTATCTCATGCTAGTGTAGGTCGTGAAGCGAGGAAAGCCTGTAAGAAAAGCCTGTGGGGATGATGAAAACCTCAAGTAAGGCGAATGAGGTCAGTTGGACTTGGAGTCGGACTCAGAAAAGGTCAGCAGATCTGAGATAAAGGATGGAAGATGGTGAGAGAAAACTGGGAACTGAGATACAAAACACTAGTACAGTGTTTTTCAAAACAATTCAAACCCACACGTTAAAAAGATTCAAACCACACTAGCAATATTAAAAAAACCAATAACTCAAAAAGTTACTGTTTTGAATATTGAATCAAGACTTCACATAAAGAGATTATTTCAAATCTTTGATCCTTAGCATTTTTTTAGTCATACGTACAAAACCTTTTGACTTATCAGTTTGTTTAATTTTGCTAGTGTGGTTTGAACATTTTGCTAGTGTGGTTTGAACATTTTGCTGCGCTCATTTGAATAGTTATGAAAAACACTGTATATATCGTAATGTATGCTGACTGCCTGTATGTTTTGGTAGTGGAGTGTTGCATACTACTGTACTATAAAATGTATGCATGTTTGTAGCACTTGGAATGGACATTAGCACTACACAGCGAAAGCATAAAATACCTCAACACGTAGACTAGCTGTGGTGGATCTAAAAAGTAAAGTATAAATGGCATGGACTAGTGTAGTGTACTGTGTATACAGCATTTACCGTGACTCTGTTCCTGTATTCTGTCACCTCACTCTAAGTCGTGGTTCATAAAAACGTGACTCTTTTCACTAACCCCAGGACGGCATTTTAGAAGCTTTGTTCAGATTCACCCAATCGGATCATTACAAGCTCATAAACCTCAACAGAAGAAACTTGAGTCCTAAGATGCCGAACACCACTTCTGTAGATCTAAAAAAGACTATATCACAGAAGGGATTTACTAAGCCGATTGTAATCATCAATGAAATCCCCAAAGAGGTGCCAAGGCCCATCCAGGTGCTGGCCCAAATGTCAGAGTCACAGTACTCGTAGTATACCCAAGCGTCTTAGAGCCCATGACCAGTGGTCCACAAACCCGCTTCGAAAGGTTCATGTCACAGCTTCACACTCTCACAAGATGCTAAACGTATACTATAAGCAGTGTTCATCGATTGGTCCTGAAGCGGTTGGTCCTTTCCACCTGCACCTGCCACTTCTTCGTCGACTAAGAAGGGACAGATGTAAGTGACCCCAATCAAAATGTCCAGATCCACAAAAATGGCATAATCCATTGTATCCAAAGTATGACAGTCTCCTCCCGGAGAATGGTTGGAAAATTAGTAGATGATACTAAGGACGTACTATTCACCATGCATGATTTGCTCCTTCGGGGTGCCTTACGGACCTCGTCGTTCCCCAAAAACCAGAACAAATCTCCGGAAGCTGGATGGAGGTATTGAAACGGCCCTTGGAGAGAGGCCCAGCCCAAGATGGCCAATGGAGTGACACGGCTGTCAAACCACTCGGTTGTGTGCCTACCCCAATACCACCTGGCGTTGGGGCGTTCGCGTGCGGGCACGAACACGGCAGAAGCCGCCATCTCAAAGGTCTTTTACAAAAATGCTCCCTGAAAGCTGGTAGAGTTGAATCTACAGTCTCGTTCCATCATAGAGGAAGGGCACTCTCCGGAAAAAGAGCATGGTGTGAAGTGGTACGCTATGGTGATGACATACCGTTTAGATGTTTTTACATCTTTGTAGTTCTGGGGTTTGGGTTTGGGTTTTGAATAGAGATGCGGAGAAAAAAAGTGGTTTGAGAAAAATTTGACTGGGGGGAATGGCCTGCTTTATATAGTTCGCAATGTGGCACAATGGCTGCAAAATTGTGGCATACTGACTTTTGTGCTTTGAAACACATAAATATTTGTGTTTGTATTTTGGTGTGAGTCTGAAGGTTTGTGTCAGGTATTGGGGGCTAGACTTCAATATAAAGATATTTGGAACACAATAGCGGTTTTTGTGAAGAAGTCGGTTGAGATAAGGGCCTTGGCTGTATATGCAGGAACACACTAAAAGACGGGATATTTCTTACAACTTGCAGAACAGTAAAGAAGTCAGTGTGGGTCTAGTCAGATAAGAAAAGGAGTACACCGGTGTATTTCAGCTTCTTTTTAAAAGTCTTTTTTGTTATTGCACTATCGAATGGTCGTTCACATTCATAGGGTACTCGAATCAGCGACCAGAAAATGTCTGCAAACCTACACAATAAGACATGGAATGCAAAAAGTCATGGAACAGAGAGAGTTCTTGAACACAGAGACCTATTGTACACAAAAAACCCGTTTTGTGGTGGAAGACAGAAGTTGGCAGAGCCTTTGGCTCTCAAGAGTAGCCCCACTTGCACCCGTACACCAGGTCTATTGATTAATTCTTGGATTCACCACCCAAGAATATAGGTTTATCAATTGTGGTCATGGTGGTAGATCCACAATAAAACAAGAAAGAAAACGTAAATTTTGCAATTTCCTTATCTTCTGCTGACATAAACATATCAAGTTTCTTCTTGGCTGCATCCACACTTTCTAATTGGCTGAGACTCAGTGGAGTTCACAGGTACCTCGAGTGACGTCATCTCGTGATCCTAACCAAGCCAATGTGTGTTGAGGCTTTCACTGGCTACCCATCTTTGGGAAGATAGACAACCTGTCGCCGTCGGTGTTATCAAGTTGAGAAGTCTGACAACGCCGGTAAGGTCACCAAGGCTGCTCAAAAGGCTGCCAAGCAGTAAGTAATTTCTGAACATTATTAGATAAGTCCAACATGTAGATTCACAGAGCTGATTAAGTATGTTTGGGCATGTTGCTTAGAATTAGCACTTGTAAAGTACCGGAACGGGATCAAATCTTGACCCTCCTCACAGACTTCTCTATGTCAATAGCCTCCCAACTCACCTTAGTGATTTCCATACCGTAAACGACATCTTTTCAGTGACTCCTGCACACTGCCACTGGGGATGGACTCCTGAGACTCCATGTATGTGGCCCGGGTTTTGTTCTGGATATTGTTTTTTGGTTTTTGGTTATGCTGTCAATAAACACATCCTCTTGGTGCCCGGTTCTTTTTTTGTGCCCGGTTCCTTTTTTGCTGATTGGTGCATGTGCTGGATTGTACAGGGTCTTTTGGCACGGGGCTATGGGTTTTGGAATGACTGTGCCCCCGGGCTTTCCCCGACTCTTGCTTGGCCAATGACACCGTGGGCCGACTCTTCCTACTGGCCAGTACCCCTTCCTGGAAGTCCTTCCACGGAAAACGCTACCCCGCCACGGGTCACATGACCAGAGACATGTCTTCCAAGGTCAGTGGCCAGCCTATTGCTGAATTCCACTAGCATGAGCCACTCCAATGCCAAGTCTGCATCTTCGAGTCCAACCACTTTCTCTGGTACGTAGACTTTTGAATACGTATTCTATGTTCCAATCCATCTTAAGTCCTTTGTGGAATTACAAGGAATACGCAGATGATCCATTAATTCATCTGATAATCTATCAATCTCTTCTGTATCCAGGTACACAGATATATGCTTATAGATCCATGAATCCAGATTCTGTATCCAGATCAGCCCCATATCAACCAATCAGATCTCACTTCTGATACCCTGCCAATCCACCTGGTAAATCAGATACCTCTGAAAACGGTCTTATACGGAATCCTCCTTCCGCTCAATATCTGGAAGCTTCTGGATCTCATGCAAGATATAGTCACGTTCTTCCGCAATGTTGGAGCCGTTCTCCGAAACATCAAAGGTCTTGAAGAAGCGAAGGAAATTCTCCTTGTTCTTGGTCAAGATATCTAGGATCTTCTGGCTCTTTTTCGGCTTGGCCACGAAGAACTTGAACACATGGAAGCCCTCGAGCTGCACATTGCGCGACTTGTCGCTCAACAACAACATGATGATCTTGAGACTGGCGGTGTCGTCGAAGTAGTGCATGAGAAACTGCTGGTTTTGTTTCTGCATCAGCAACTCCGTGAGGAGTCCATGTCAACAGTAAATGAACATGGGTAAGTCGATCCTAACCTCCAAGCATAGCTGTTAATAAAACGATTTTTTTTGTTTTAGGGAGGGAAAGGGAAACTGGTTAAAATTCCAGTACTTGGATATGGAAACGGTAACGTAAAGAATGTGAAGACATTGGAATAAGTTCTGGAAAGAGTTTTCTTTACTTTGCGCAATACAATTTGCGGCCGAGTGAGACCCCAGACCCAATCCAACGCCCCCAGAAATAACAGGCCAAAAATTTTCAATATAGATATTCAGTTCTAGAAGATCTAGGCCACGAGATGCATTTTGTTTGGGTTTCGAAAAGCATTTTTTGTCTTTGTTTTTGTTTTTGATTGTGTTTTTGTCTTTGTTTTTGATTGTGTTTTTGTTTTTGTCTTTGATTGTGTTTTTGTTTTTGTCTTTGTTTTGAGTTGTGTCGTACTTTGTTGGCTTCATGTGCGGGAATTTGGGAGGTGGTTGGATTGTGATGAGAATGTGTTGCGAAAGTAATGAGAATGTGTTGAGAATGAAATCAGAACTACTCCAGTGTTGCGCATTGAAGTGAGGGGAGGCTAAGGCTCAGGGGGTGGATGCACACGAGTGGAGTCAGAGCGTCAGTGGACAAGCGCGCATTCCGGCTTTCGTGATTATCCCATTGAGAACGTATCATAATACTACTGATTTAGAAACAAGTACTATGCCTATGACTAGTACTATGACAAAAATGAAACTACTATGACCAGAAATGAAACTACTATGACCAGAAATGAAACTACTATGACCAAAAATGAAACTACTGTGGCCAAAAATGAAACTACTGTGGCCAAAAATGAAACTACTATGACCAAAAATGAAACTACTGTGGCCAAAAATGAAACTACTATGACCAAAAATGAAACTACTGTGGCCAAAAATGAAATTACTATGACCAAAAATGAAACTACTATGACCAGAAATGAAACTACTATGCACTTGGCATCTTGACATGTGTACATGTTGAACATGTAAATGTGGTGACCCGTGTAGGCAGGTCATATGTGACTGGCAGTACGGAACTGGACAAGCCTCAAGGTTCTGAGGAACGGACGTGCAGACTAGTTGTATCCGGGTCTTGGTCAGGAGTGGCCAGGCTTGACTTGGGGTATTACCAATCCAGTGAAGGAGGAAGAGTCTAGGAACCCCAAGTATATAGGGCATTCCGCTCGAGGTAGAGCTCTCACAAGTCACCACAAGACGGGTCTCCTGGTACACATGAGAAGCACAACTAAGACCGAGCAAAATGAACAAATACGACCATCGTGTGGATTTCTACGACTACCAGGAGCTGTGGATTTCTATGACCATTCAGGGACTGTGGATTTCTATGACTACCAGGAGCTATGAGTTTCTATGACTACCAGGAGCTGTGAGTTTCTATGACTACCAGGAGCTGTGAGTTTCTATGACCATTCAGGGACTGTGGATTTCTACGACTACGAGAAGCTGTCGATTTCTACGCCCATTCAAGAGCTGTCGATTTCTACGACTACCAGGAACTGTCGATTTCTACAACCATTCAAGAGCCGTGGATTTCTACTATAGTTGGATTTGTCAGAGTGTCCCCTGCTAGGCTGCGGTTTGGTAGTGAACAGGCATCTGAAAATGATTCTTTCCAAGCATGAACATTGTCAGATTTTACACTAGTCAATCCCAATTGGACATCTGTATTTGGCTTTTCACATGGACCAGTGCAGTGTACTGAATATTAATGGAGTGCATAGTCTCATCAAGAGAGGTGAATACTTGATGCACCACACTTTCTTTTCTATGTGTTTTGTTGGCGTTTCCTCAGAAAAAAATCTGGCTACTTATGTAGTTAGCAGTGGAGTTGGCGTATCCTGCCGCTGAAGATAGCTCCACACTTTACGGCACATCGGTTTACCTGGTGCCTCGAATGCTTTAGGGTGTGGCACAGTGGAATGGCCATTGCCAGGATTACACAGCGTGGGTTTGAAATACTGGAATAGATAGACCACTAGCTACGGTGCATCAACTCTATCTACTACTCTATATGCATTGACCTGACTATAATGGCTTGTTTCCTGAAATGCTCTCGATAATGAGCTCGAATACTCCTGCCGAAAACCTTCAATCTCTCCATACACTGATACTGAATCTGCATCCATTTCTTTTGTTTATCATCTCCTGTCCACTTGTTCTGACATTTCCTTGGTGCTTGTTCTGAAACCCTTCGTCCTGTTCATTGCAAGCAAGGTGCAACCAAAATTCTTCCCTCTGCCAATCCAAAGTATAAGGCAAAGACCACATGCTGGCCCTCTCACGCAAAAATGGTCTAGCCAAATTGATTTTCTGAAACCCAAATTCTTCTTGATCTGTCTTTCCGAAAACAGAGAAATCCCGGGTACCACACACTTGTAGATAGCCACTTCCATGCGCAAAACGCCCATACCATCAAGGCCTAACAACCAACATACTTTGAGCATGAAGAATTGGCAGTTCTAGCAGCCACAAAAGCGTGGCCATACCACAAAAATCATGCCCGAATCAAATCGCCACCCAAAGCGTACCAAAACATCCCATGGAGATATTCATTCGGGGACTGCATACAACAAACATTACTCCCCATCTGGCCTTTCTGAAACAAGTTGCCCTGTCATCTGCAGCTCCAAGGTCTTTAAGGCTTCAGCCTTACGGCGCAAACTCTTTTCCTTGGAGCTCTGGAGCCGCTCGGTCTGCTTTAACTTGACTTCCCGGTCCACAATCTTCCCGTGCATAATGTCCTTTCCCTGCAGGAGAAGCCTGGAGTACTCTTCTCTATACACATCCTTGGCATCCATACTCATCAGCCGCCACTCGGCCGCCACAAGTTGGCGTGCTTCTTTGGGCGAAACCCCCTTATGTTTCGGGTACGTCATGGCCATGAAATAGTTCCATGCATTTGTAAACGTGATTTCGGTGCTGGACACGTCCCTTTTGGCCCGGGCCGACGCCTTGTTGGCCCGTACACCATTGAACTTGCCCTCATCTTTCAACTGCTTCAAAAATAACTTCAATTCCTCTTGTTTGCGTACATCCTCTGCGGTTTTCTTCCTGAACTTTGGCTTGGTGTTCAAATCCGCACTTTCCATCCACTCATCCACCACCACCTGGAGTTTTCTGAAGTCTGTGGGTGCCTGGGATGGAATTTTTTGATCAAGGAAGCTATTGAGGTTTACCTGGGTCCAACCCCGGGCCACATGGGAGTTTTTGACCAAGACCCAGCCGTATTTGGTGAGAATTCCTTTAAAATCGTCGGGGTTTTTGGCCAGAGCTACCGTCGACCCTTCTGTATGCAGTGAAGATAGCCTCGCTGGCCTTACTAGCCGGGAACGTATCCGGAATAGCGGCTGGGTTACTCTGGAGCGGTGGAGGAACATGCTGTTGAGACACCAGCGATGCGAGCGATGTGCACCCAGTCACGTGACAATCATATGAACGTGGGGTCTCTACAGTCATAGCCCGAAGAAATGTGAAGCAGATCTGAAACATGTGAAACATTTTGAATCTGAAACATCTGAAACATCTGGGAGATCTGAAACATCTGTCACATCTGAAATATCTGTCACATCTGAAACATATGCGCCATTCATTTGCTGTGCGGAGGATATCCACTTAGTGAAGTCACTGGCGATGTCTCCACACTATATTAGCATCCAGATTGAAGGTAACATTGATGCTACTACTACTAAAACTACTAAACGTACTACTAAAACTACTAAACGTACTACTAAAACTACTAGTAGTATACTACTAAAACTACTAAACGTACTACTAAAACTACTAAACGTACTACTAAAACTACTAGTAGTATACTACTAAAACTACTAAACATATACTACTACTTGTGCCTTAGATCCGCTATGAGTATGGCACTACCCATAGGGGTATTATGAGGCCCAAGTCAACTGACTAACATGGTCTTTTTATAAAGCCATTCCTCGGTCAAGAGTGTGATAAACCTGGTACCAGGATATCGAAAAACAGAGCTGCTTTCGCTGCATCATATGTTCTATTATCTGCTTTCGACTGCCACTATCAGGAATTCACTTGATCAGTGATATGTAGTTTCTGTTCCCCTGTATGGTTCTGATCTCGATCTCTTTCACCCCACAGTGTTTTCAATTCATGTTGTAACTGGGTAAGATTCTATGGGCACATTATTGATATCCATTTCCTTTGAACCTTTGCCTTGGAATAATCTTTTTCCTTGAACGTATATCCATTCCACCCTTCAAACAATTTATGTGAAAGCTAGCAAGCCTCTTAGTGCCGCATAACCTTCTCCACTGGAATACTGGACTCATGAGTGGCACGCTCACGGCACACGTTTCGATTTGTCAAGTCAATTTTTGGTTGAGAGCATGTACACTTACCTCATCATGGTGCTCTTGTTGACGCTCACCTCGGCCATTGCGGGATGCAACTGGCCAGCACAAGATAAAAATGAAATTTGGAAGTGCAAACGAAGGTCCATGGCGAACCCACGTGCCTGCTCAGGAGGGAGCTGTGAACAAAGGGCTCCGCAGGTTGACCAAGACGATGTCTGGAAAAGAATACAAGCTCCTCGGATTCACGAGGGGTCTGGCTATGCGAAACAAGATATCTAACACAAAGGCCTCGTCAGGCCATCAAACAATCTTGGAATGTTGGCACAGATGTATCTTTCCATGTGTGTACATTGCAGTGAAGCCCAATGGAGAATGATCAGAAAAAATCAATGGATTTCAAGAGGACATTCCGAACGTGGCGGCACGAGAATGTTCGGTATATATGCCACAATGAAGGCAGTTCATCGCAAACCACAGAGATCTTCCAGCACCAGCGTGGCTCGCCCGATACAGGTGAAACATGTGGATTTATGTGGACCGATAGGAGTGGCTGCTCATGATGGCACGAGCTGCTTCCTAGCCACTGCTGGTTTTTTCTCAAGATATGTGGAAGCCATCCCAATGCGACTGAAAATTGACACGACGTTCTAGATAAAGATCACATCCTTCAAGATATAGCGGATTTCAGAAACCGTGCTTCACAACGAATTGAGATCGGATGACGGAAGGGAGTCCAAAGGTGAACTTGGGCAGCTCGATTCCCTGTTTTTCGTGCACCGCACCAAAATGGCTTAGCGGAAAGGATGCATTGAACTCTTCAAGGAAAGATCTGGTGTTTACTTCTGCACGCAGAGGTATTCCCTTACTGCCACGTTGTGTCGGTAATTTAGGAAATGAAATGGGTAATGGTTTTGTGATAAGAGTTTTGCCCCACTGTACAGCGTTTTTCAAATCGATTTGAAGCAGCGAAGCAAAACGATTCAAACCACACTAGCAAATTAAACAAACCAATAATTAAAGGTTTCGTACCCCTTCACTCCATATGTCCGTTTTGACCATTGATTAATATTGAAAGACTCCTAAATGGGTCCTAAATGGGTCATAAATGGGTCCTAAATGGGTCCTAAATGGGTCCTAAATGGGTCCTAAATGGGTCCTAAATGACTCCCAAAAGACTCATAAATTGCCGCCAAATGATTCCCAAATGTACCGCAAGGCACTCCTCCAGATTTCACATTTCAGAATAGTGAATTCTAATAAAGTTGGTATGAAACATTACCATTTGGTTTGAAAGACTGCGAAGGATTGCGAACCATTTTCTCGCGCTAGTATAGTTTTCCAAAACAAATGCTCCACACCAACTCTACAGTATTTTTTGAAACTATTCAAACCAGCGAGATAAAACTATTCAAACCACACTAGCAAATTTAACCAACCAATAATTCAAAAAGTATCGTACCTCTTCAGTTCGGTTCATTTCGGTCTTGAGCCGGTTTTGAGCCCTGACTAACATTGCAAAACTCCTGATTTTATATAAGACAATCCTCAGATCAACATTTCATCACATTGAATTTCATTAAAGCTGGCGTGAAGCATTACGCCATTTGGTTTGAAACATTGGGCGAAAGAGTACGAACCACTTTGCTGCGCATTTTGCTGCGCTAATTTGAATAGTTATGAAAAGCACTGTATTTAAAATTCAATGTGATGAATGTTAAATCTGGATGATTGTCTTGTATGTAATAAATTTGGGAGTCTTGCAATATTCGTCAAGGTCAAAACCGACGGAATGGAGTGAAAGGAGTACGAAACCTTTAATTATTGGTTTGTTTCATTTGCTAGTGTGGTACAGTGTTTTTCAAAACTATTCAAACCAGCGAGATAAAGCAATTCAAGCCACACTAGCAAAATTAAACAAACCAATCATTCAAAAAGTTTCGTATCCCTGCACACAGTCTTTCAAACCATGGCGTAATGTTTCACACCAACTTTAGAATTCAATATTCTGAAATGTAATCTTGAGAATTGCCTCATGCACTACATTTGGAAGTCTTACAGTACCAGTAAAGGCCAAAACAAACAGAACAGAACTGGAGAGGGTTCGAAACTTTTGAATTATTGGTTTGAATCTTTTGACGCACTGGTTTGAATGATTCTATCTTCTTGGTTCCAAATATTTTGCCGGGCCAGTTTGAAACATTTTGTGGAGCTGGTCTGAATAGTTTTCATAACACTGTACAGTATTTCTTAAACAATTAAAACCAGCGACAAAGTGTTTCGTACCCTTCGCAGTGTTTCAAACCAAATGATGTTTCTCGCTAACTTTAATTAAAATTCATGTGATGAAATGTTAAATCCAGATTTCTTGTATGTAGTACATTTGGGACACATTTGGGAGTCTTACAGTGTTTTTAAAAACCATTCGAACCCGCACGTTAAAAAGGTTCAGACCACACTAGCAAGTTATACAAACCAATGATTCAAAAATCTTCGTACCCCTCACAGTCTTTCAAACCATGGCGTAATGTTTTACACGAACTTTAATAAAGTTCATGATTCTGAAATGTAAATCTTGAGGATTGCCTCATATGCACTACATTTGGGGTCTTGCCGTACCACTCAAGGGCTAAAACAAACAGAACAGAACTGGAAAGGGTTCGAAACTTTTGAATTCTTGGTTTGAATCGTTTTATCGCACTGGTTTGAATCATTCTATCTTCTTGGTTCGAAACATTGTGTGGGGCCAGTTTGAAACATTGTGTCGCGCTGGTTTGAGTAGTTTTTAAAAACACTGTATAATCAAGGCTCAAAACCGAAAGGAACTGGGCTGGAAGGGGACCCTACTTTTTGAATTATTGGGTTGTTTACTGTACAAGTATTCTTTAAAACTATTCAAACCAGCGCGACAGAATGATTCAAACCACACTAGCAAATTAAACCAAACTTATACAAAGTTTTTTAAAACCATTCAAACCAACACAGCAAAATGTTTCGTACTCCTTCGCACAATCTTTCAAACCAAATGTTCACCAACTTTCATTAGAATTCACTATTTGAAATGTTAAATCTGGAGGATTGCCTTATATGTAATAGATTTAGGAGTCTTACAGTACCAGTGAAGGGCTAGGACTGACGGAACTGAAGTGTGACGGGTAGGAAACTCTTTAAATTATTGGTTTGTATAATTTGCTAGTGCGGTTTGAATCGTTTTATCGCACTGGTTTGAATCGTTTTCAAAAACATTGTACAGTTTGTTCAATTCTGCTAGTGTGGTTTGACTATTTTGCCGCACTTACTTGAATAGTTTTGAAAAACACTATAAGTGCGGCAAAATGTTTCGTACTCCTTCGCACAGTCATTCAAACCAAATGTTCACAACAACTTTATTTAAAAGTCAATGTGATGAAATGTTAAATCTGGATGATTGTCTTATGTAAGAAATTTAGGAGTCTTGAATTATTAGTCAAGGCTCAAAACCGAAAGGAACTGAACTGGAAGGGGTACGATATTTTTTGGATTATTGGTTTGTTTAACTTGCTAGTGTCGTTTGAATTGTTTTATCGAGTTGGTTTGAATAGTTTTGAAAAACACTGTAGAATGATTCAAACCAGTGCGACAAAACGATTCAAACCAATTCAAAAGTTTCATGCCTCTCCAGTTCACTTCCGTCCGTCCGGCCCTTGACTGGTACCACAAGACCCCAAAAGTAGTACATCTGAGGCAATCGTCAAGATTTCACCTTTCAGAATAGTGAATTCTAATGAAGTTGGTATGAAACATTACCATTTGGTTTGAAAGAGTGTGAGGGGTACGAAGCTATTTGAAACATTGTTTTGTTGAATTTGCTAGTGTCGTTTGAATAATTCAAAACGTATCGTACCCCTTTCACTCCATTACGTCCATTTTGACCCTTGATTGAAATTGGAAGACTCCCAAATGTTTTCAATGGTACTGCATATAAGGTAAACCTCCAGACTCAACATTCATCACATTGAATTTTGATTAAAGTTGGTGTGAAACATTTGGTTTAAATGACTGTGGGGAAGAGTACGAAACATTTTGCCACGTTGGCTTGAATAGATTTCAAAAACACTGTAAGTCAAAAAGTTTCGGACTTATAACCAAAAAAATGCTAAGGATCAAGGATTTGAAATAAGCTGTTTATGTGAAGTCTTAATTAAATATTCAACAGCAACTTTTTGAATTCTTGGTTTCTTTAATTTTGCTCGTGTAGTTTGATTGTTTTATTACGCGGGTTTGAATAGTTTTAAATACAGTGTTTCTCAAAACGATTCAAACCCACACAATAAAATGATTCAAACCACACTAGCAAAATTAAACAAACCAATAATTCAAAACGTTTCGTACCCATCACATTTCAGTTCCGTTCGTCTTAACCCTTGATTAATATTGAAAGACTCCCAAACGTCTTCCAAATGTACTATGTATAAGGCAATCATCCAGATTTAACATTTCATCACATTGAATTTTCAATGAAGTTGGTGTGAAGCATTACCCCATTTGGTTTGAAAGACTTTGCGAAGGAGTACGAAAAATTTTGCCCCGTTGGTTTGAATAGTTTCGAAAAACACTGTAATGGTGTGCAATGGTGTGCAATAGTGAGTACTCTAGTACAAATTGTCTATTTAGTGTATTACAGTGTTTTTCGAAACTATTCAAACCCGTACGATCAAATGATTCAAACCACTAGCAAATTAAACAACTCAATAACTCAAAACGCATACCTCTACTTCAGTTCCATCTCTTTGACCCTTGATTAATATTGCAAGACTCCTAAATTTATTACATATAAGACAATCGTCCAGATTCAACCTGTCAGAATCTTGAATTCTAATGAAAGTTGGTGTGAACATTTGGTTTGAAAGACTGTGTGAAGAGGTACGAAACATTTTGCTGTGTTGGTTTGAATACTTTTCGAAAACACTGTACTCAGGCTCAAGCTGGACTGTTGCAACTTCCTGCTCTGCTGAATAAAAATAAACTCTACCTGCATACACCATTCTAAATACACTAAACAATGAATATAGTCAAACTTAATATACACCGCAGACACTAGAGTACTCAAATTGATTATAAACAGGTGATGGTTAAATTAAAGACAACGCACAAACCGTGTGGAATATTGTCTCTTTCAATGGAATTTTATAGTACAAGTTAGACTAGAAAAGCGTCAGACGCCATAGCATAAATGCCCGATTTGGACTGCCACAGATTAGCAAGATCCCATATTTCTTCTCGAAATGCCAATAATTGCGTATCCACATTGACCATGATTGTTTACCAATTCGGTAATGCTGGTGCTGGTGTTTTTTAGACATACTGACACGAATATACAGCGTCTGATGGAGTGTATGAAGTTGTACTGAGCATGAACAGGATCTGGAATGCAAGAGTTTCTATGAGTACGAGTTTTATGGTACGAACTTTATGGTACAAACTTAGGGTACGAACTTTATGGTACGAGTTTTATGGTACGAGTTTTATGGTACAAACTTTATGGTACAAACTTTATGGTACGAGTTTTATGGTACAAACTTAGGGTACGAACTTTATGACGCATGTTCAATAGTCATCAGGAAACGGTTAAACTCATCATCCAGGAATTAATCATGCAACAGCCCAGTTTCAATCTGAACATTATTCTTTCTTTTATTTATTTATTACATTTTTATTCTGCAAAAAGTTTGCAAAAAGATTCGGAGTGGGATACTGAGTACTCGAAAACTCAAACCTCAGCCGCAGGAATTGAACCGGCTTCAACAAGAGCTGATGATGTTACTAAGTAATGCACGTGACTAGGCTTTCGTGCTATACTGGCCGTATGGAGCTTCTTTCTTTTATGGCAATGTCTTTGCTGGTGGAGATCATGATCTTGTTGTACTATTAATGTTACTGGCTATAGAGGCTTCATGAAGCCTACTCTGCGATGGAAACAATGGTTAGGCCATTTTATGAAGTACTATGATGGGGATGCTAAGACTTTGCCGTCATAGTGGAGTTGCAATAGTGATAGTGGAGTTGCAATAGTGATAGTGGAGTTGCAGGAGTCATAGTGGAGTTGCAGGAGTCATAGTGGAGTTGCAATAGTCATAGTGGAGTTGCATAGTCATAGTGAAGTTGCAATAATCCAAGCTGGTTCAACAAAAAAAAGCTGGGTAAAGTCGTGGGTAAAGCACAGAAAAAACTGCAGTGTCCTCCAAGAAGGAAACACCGGCTCCAAAATACCTCGATTTCTTATACCGGGATTATACCTGAAATTGAGTATCTGAAGTCTTAGACCTGAATACGTGTGCTGGATCTATACATTTATTATTGTGCCTGGACCCCCTTACCACCTTTATTCCTGCATTCCTGAACCCGGCTTGACATTGGGTGGATCCGAATCTGATTCGGAAGAATACCTGGTGCCCACTTCCTGTGTATTAGCTGACCGTAATAGTGGTTGAGTTTCTGGATATCTAAATACTGGCTGAATTGAGAGATTGATCCTAATCCTGGATTGATTTTTTTTATTCTGGAGTAATACTGCATCCCTTAAATCCCTGACATTTGGATCATCCGTATTGGATACACTGGACCTGTTACCAGGTCTTTCCTGATTTCATGATATTGTGGATTATTGGAACGTAACACCTATTATCATAAACCACCAACAGGTTCACGGATAGACTGTATTATCTTATACTGGTTCAAGTGCACCTCTGGATTGCCCACCTGGATACTGATACCTGGATGTACTGTTCATGCACCAGATGTTAAAAAGTGCATTCGTAAAACTCTAACTCCTTAACTGAATAGTAAAACAGTTGCTACGAAGACTTTCTTAAAGATGTCTTAAGGATGCGTTCTAATACAAGACCAAATTCAAAATGAAGCCAGTAACATTTTAGCATTATGAATTGCTCAATCATACTGAGACGTGTTTTCACAATTGCTAATATTGGCGACCATATTGATATTTGGTTGGAAGCTTACATGCAACTGCCCTTAAACTTATTCTGTCTAGAGTGACACGATGGCTTAAACGTGTATTCAACCCCTGTGATTGTTTACTATGAAAGAACCGGTTAGAGAGTTAATCGATGCTTTTGAATCCTTTCAAAAACACCGAAGTTACTGTTTGGAATATTTAATAAAGACTTTACATGAATAGCTTATTTCAAATCCTTGAACCTTAGCATTTTGTAGTCATAAGCACGAAACCTTTTGACGTATCAGTTTAATTTTGCCTTGAAAGACTTGGTATCCATGTATATAATCTTACTTTACTGAATCGTCAGATTGTCTTGTGAATAGAGAATGTGACTCACTTAGCGGCACATACAGACCTTGCTTTCTGCATCTTAAACCTTAAATTTAGACTAGCAAGGCAGCAACAGAACATCTAATAAGTAACCTTTACCTTAGATACAGTCTAATAAGTAACCTTTACCTTAGATACAGTCTAATAAGTAACCTTTGCCTTAAATACAGTCTAATTAGTAACCTTTGCCTTAGATACAGTCTAATTAGTAACCTTTGCCTTAAATACAGTCTAATTAGTAACCTTTGCCTTAGATACAGTCTAATTAGTAACCTTTGCCTTAGATACAGTCTAATAAGTAACCTTTGTCTTAGATACAGTCTAATTAGTAACCTTTGCCTTAGATACAGTCTAATAAGTAACCTTTGCCTTAGATACAGTTTAATAAGTAACCTTTGCCTTAGAGACAGTCTAATATAGATATTGTTAGATCCACTACAGTAGGAAATTACCTATAGAGACATTGTGAAGCCTACGATGTCCGTCTCAAAATTGCCACGGCAAACGCCTATCAGAATCCCAACTTGCCTTCTCAGGGATATTGTAGAAGCAAGCTCGGCCTGTAACAAGAGCCAATCTCAATACCGTCAAGTGGGTGTTCGAAATGGGGTTGATAAAGACGTTAAAGTCGAACTTGATTTTTTTCAAATTTGTTCTTCATACTCAACTTCTCTGCTTTTCCATTTTATAGAGACTAGTTTAGTTGTGCCTCATCCATGCTACACATGAGTATGACACTCGGACGAGTATTCCTGGTACTATTAGTTCTTATGGGAACACTACATCTACTACCTCCCACTGAGACCGTTCCAAGACAGTCCAAGACAGTCCCAAGACAGTCCCAAGGCAGTCCCAAGGCAGTCCCAAGACAGTCCCAAGACAGTCCAAGACAGTACCCAGTCCAAAGACAGTACCCAGTACCAAGACAGTCCCAAGACTAGTGCTACTGCTGTTAGATTCTGGTTACGTCAGGTATCGTTTCACTATGTTGATTTGCTCAATACCTCTGAGGAGAACATGAGGTGCTCATATACTTTTAGAGATGTCGGCCGTCTTGGGACTTGGGCGTCGGTGAGTCTTTCGAATATCTAGAACAATCCGTACCATTGTAGTACATTTCAAAATTATAGCCACCCGTTCCTCTTTCGAGGAAACAACGAGCAAAGTATTAGCATGAATGTATGAAAGAGGATGACAGAAGGACATGACAGAAGGACATGAAAGAGGATGACAGAAGGACATGATAGAAGGACATAACAAAAAACATAACAAAAAACATAATAGATATCAAATAATTAGAATATCCATAGTACTGTCCGAGAGTGTCACTATTAGTAGCCGTTCAGAATACACAGCTACCGTTAGGTCATCGTTCCTGGAAACACCTTTATATCAAGAAGCACGTTAGAAGCTTAGAATCATTGCCATAAAGCTTAAAGCCTAGGGCCGCAAAATAATTCTTAGTGTTGGTGCTGTGGGTGGTGCGTGACTGGGAAATGCCGTAATGGACATTCCAATAGCCAAATACATACCCTGTTTCAAGTCAAACAGTTCAAACAGTCCAAACAGTTCAATCAAACAGTTCAAACAGCTCAATCAAACGGTTTCCGCTTCGGGTCTAAACTCAATTTCCCTTTGCTTGGCCCTTTCCTGCATCTACCCTACCCACTAAGAAGACTCCAATGGCCCATATCTGGGGTACGCGGTGTACGGGTGTCACGCCATGCCATCTGCCAATCATCACTGACCAAAGCCTAAAAAGAAAGTGCCAAAATGGCCATATTAAGGCTGGGGAAATCGGAACCGTAGCTCACGATAAAATGCAAAGACAAAAACACATAGATGCCCCAAAAATCAAATGAAAAATATAAAACACTGGTCAATAAATGAACCGTCTTATCTGTCTCTTCCCCGGATCCTGCATATATCGCCGGTACCAAGTCTCCACCAAACACCCAAAAAAGGCCAAAAAAAAAACGGGGAAAAAAAACAGCCAGTGGAATATCCAATCTCAGAATCCAAAAACAAACAGTAAATCCTCTTCAAATACCCCCAGATCCCCCTGCACAGCCCCCTAGGCAGGGGTATATCTGGCACCTTGTCAAACGTGCTTCTGCAGGCGCGGTCGTACTGCTCGCAGCAGCACCCAACCACCATCAATCCTTATCTCCACCGCTCCCGGCAACCCAAAATACACCCCTTTTTTCTTGCCGTAGCCCGCTTTCGTCCGCCCCGCACCGCCCCATGAACTCGGCCCCGAAATCGCCGCTTTTTCCTGATACTTCGTTGACGTTGAATCTGGGGCCTAATGCTGAACCGTCCTACACCCCCCTCTTGCCGGATACTCCCACCATTCAAACCTCATCGCTTCAGGTATTTGTAGTGCCCACAGAGAAGCAGTTGTTTGTGCAGGGCTTTAAACCTTCCGAGTATGAGCAGCGGCCTCCCACGCTTTTGAGAGGTTGTTTGGTGGTACGAGTGTTGAAGCCCAGCAAGCTCAAGTCCATTAGTTTGAGTTTCAGGGGGGTCCAGAAAACGGACTGGCCTGAAGGAATCCCTCCAAAACGGAACGTTTATGCCGAGGTCAACGATTTGGTCAACCACTCGTGGCCCTTCTACAACCTAGAGAACCCCGTGCCCAATCTTGGCGCCGATATGTATATCTCCTCGTGCAAAAGCCGACATGACGAAGGGTTGGCGTTGGAGCTGCAAATCTCACCATTAGCCGTGGTGCAGCCGGACTCTTCTGTTCCGCTGCTGTTTGTTTCATCGTTGGTCCGGAAAGCTGCGTCGTCATTGGCTGTTCCGTCTCTGACGCTGGCCTTGACGCCTGTATCTTCTTTCCAGGACTTGACTGCTGTGTTTCTGGGCCTGTCTCAAACGGATCTCGCCAAGGCCTCTTGTGCCATGCCGGGGGATTACGTGTACAATTTCGAGCACCCCATTCCGGCTCTGTCGCCTGAATCGACCCATGTCAATTTCGGCGTGGTTCATTACTTCCTTGAAGTGGCTGTTTCCAGACAAACCACCTTCAAGTCCAACCTTAGCGGCCGGCTCCCCATCAAGGTGGTCCGCATCCCCAGTGATAATAGTGTGGAGGAAAACGAGCCCATCGTCATTGAACGGGACTGGGAGGACCAGCTCCGCTATGAGATTGTCATTGGCTCAAAGTCCGTGGTTTTGGACACATTTCTCCCGCTCTCGTTGAAGTTCATTCCTCTCTATGGCAAAGTGGCTCTTCACCGGATTCGTATCTACATCACCGAAGACTGCAACTACTACTGCCACAACAAGAGTGTGCACCGGACAGAACCCTCCCGAAAGTACCTTTTGCTCGAGCACAAGGCCAACAAAAACATGTCGTTGCTCCTGAAAAATGGGGGCCAGGGCGACGCAGACCCCGACGACGAGGTGTTGCCCCGGGAACTCGAGTTCCAGATGTATGTGCCGTCGGTGGTCAACAAAAAACACACCTATTCAATTCACCCCGACACCGCGGTGGAAAACATCCAGTGCACGCATTGGATCAAGATCTCTCTCCGGATATCCAGGCAGGATTTGGAAAACCCGGAAAAAAGAAAGCACTTCGAGATCCTGATCGACTCGCCTATCCACCTCTACTCACCGCTTGCGGCCCACAACTTGACGCTTTTGCCCAAGTACAATATCGAGCCCGAGTTTCTTCCGCAGTACTCGCAGACTCCCATTGGTTCTCCTGGTGTCACGGCCGTGGATGCGTCCAGAGATGGAAACAACCTTCTTTCGGTGTTTGAGCCCGGCACTAATGCAGGACCTTCTCGGCCTCTGACGCCAATAGAGTTCCAGCACATTAATAGTGCTTCTAACAATGATAATCCCATTGAAAGAGACGACGCCATACATTTGGAGTCCAATCTATACAAACCCGAGGACAATTCCGTGTTGGATGCAATCGGGTCTCCGCAAGCCACCGCCTACACTCCTGTGGTCTCACCAATGGCCTCACCTTTAAGAGGGGCTCCTCAACCGTCAAAAGATCCCCCGGCTTTTGATGCTTTATGCGTACAGGACACGCTGGATACGTTGCCTCCTGCGTACGAGCGAGACCATTCGTCATTGAGTCTCTCGCCGCTCCGGCTCGACCGGACTCCCGTTCTGCCAGTTATTGACGGGAGTGGAATAAAGGACAAGCTCTTCCGGCAGCTCGATAACTTTGAGCTGACCTCTTCTGATACTCGGTCGACGAAGTCCGGGACGAGCAAGAGTTCCAGCAACTCAAAAACTTCAAGAAACTCTAGAGTTTCGGACAAGAAGATGGGTAATTTTACTGAGTCGGATATTCCAAGGGCAAAGGAGGGCACATCTAGGGATCTAATGTCAGACAAGCACCTAAAGAAATCTGAGAATACAGACAAGGATTCAAGAGAATTCGGGGATACAGACAAGGATTCAAGAGAATTTGGGGATACAGACAAGGAGTCAAAGAAGTCAAACAATTCAGTGGAAACAGAAAGAGAATCACAAGATGGGATCTCTGAACATTCTCTAAATGGAAGGAGATCCACTGATACAGAGTCTTCCATGCAAAGTCGACCCAGTTTGAACCATTCTCCAAAACATTTGGGGACCAGTCTACCTCAACCAGGTTTCCTTGGAGAAGGGTTTAGGCCTCGCACGTCCAGTGTATCGTCCAGCCGGCTGTCCACGTCACTAAAGAATTTCGAGGAGAAGTACTCAACGGATTTGGCGGATTTCGGGGGATTACAAGAACACAACGATTTCTCCAGGACTTTGTCGGGGAATGCACACCACAACATCTCCAGAAAGTCGTCCGTGACTCTGTCGGTGTTCCAGTCATCATTGGACGAAAATATGCCCTTGGAGCAGACCATCCCTCTCTTGACATTTTCCAGTGCCAGCATAGATGAAGAAGGCCTCAGTATGGGTCACAGTGCCATCACCGACTCCATGACAGACTTGGTGCCCACCACGCTAGATGGCTTCAGCATCCGAAACTCGCTCCGAAACATCGATAATCCGCGGCTCTCCAAACATTACCAGGACAATCGGCGAGAAGATGAGCTTCATGACATTTCTAGAAAAACAAGGCAAAAGAGCTTTGGGGTTGTGCCGGATATCCCGCTGGAACCGGTGCTGGGGCCCGACTCCGACGATAGTGGATCGACTATCGATGAGTACTCCAAGGACGTGGGGTTTGTGCCGAACCCCATCCAGCAGGTTCTCTCCAGGTAGCCATAAACAATTACAATGTCAAACATTCTATTTACAAGGTACAATCAGGAAGAGACAATCAACCACTTCATACATTCAATCTATTCATCATGAGTCAGAAAGAAATCAGCTCTTTCATTCTGAGCCAGAAAGAAATCGGCTCATTCATAGTGAGTTAGAAACAAATCAGTCCACCCTTTGTGAGTCGTGAGTCCAGTCCATTTATAATTGTCATGAGTCAATCATCAATTCCACAGTCAGCTATCGGACACCAGTCTATGGTCCCAGTCTATATCCAGCCACCTGAAAAATGAGTTTTGAATGTTTTTGGTGGCCTCTTGCATTAGTGCTTGAATCGCCTAGATGTTGAACTTTTCGTTAGTCTTGGTATCCACAATCAGACCGTCCTTCTTCTCAAGCTCTCCTAGCCACTCATAAAAGACACCCAAGTCCCGGTTGGCCAAATCGTCCCGTTCGCATGCCTTGAGGTACCACTTCTTGGAAATGTCGCCCAAGTACAAGAAGCGGTTGGCGGAGTCTGCACAGGCAGTGGCCAACACCAAGTCCTTTTTCGTCAACTTGGACACGAAACCACCAGCGAAGCCTGCATCTGCTGGCAAGTTCATGTCCTTGGGGTAAGCATCTGCAATGGGGCAGTTGTCCACGGACGCCCACGACTTGCCTGTGGATACGGCCACCAACTTGGCGTAGTGCTGAAGGTTCAAATTGAATGCCTTGGCCAATTGGAACGAATCAGCCACGGCCAAGTTGGTCACAGCCAAAAGGTAGTTGTTGGCGAGCTTGGCAGCAAGACCAGAGCCGTGTTTGGGGCCACAGGGGAAGATATTCTTGCCCATGAAGTTCAACAATTTCGTCAAACAAGGCGAGATATCTTCGTGAGATTCCCTAGAAAGCATAAAAGATAAGGTACCTTTCCTAGCTCCGGCCACTCCGCCGGATACAGGAGTATCTATGAAATCAAAGTTGGGGATTTCTTTCTTGACGAAATCGTGGACCTTGGTGGAGGTCTGGATATCGATAGTGGAGGAATCCAAAAAGACCGTACTCTTATCGTTGGGCCGCATCTTATAATGGCCAATAAGCTCAGTGACAATACCCTCCACGTGCTTTCCCTCAGGAACCATGGTGATGACGTAATCCAATTGTTTCTTGACATCCGTCACGAAAGATTCGATGGTGGGTAAAGCCTCCACCGAGCCCTTGGCTGCCGGATTGGCGGACTTGGCATCCTGGATGAACTTCTCCACGTGCTCCGGCACCGTGTCGAACACATATAACTTATCGCACGACTCCAAGTTGTTGTACACGTGGCGAGCCATGTGCTGGCCCATGGCGCCAAGGCCAATGAAGCCGTAATCGGCAAGTGTCCGGGACGACAGCGAAAGCGCCCTGGTGAAGGTGCGGCAGTTGACTCTCAACATATGTAATAGTACTAGAAATGGTGATGGGGCAGGTGTCAGGATTCTATGTGCTAGCGATTGGATAGTAAGTCCGTCAATATAGTAGCAGGTCAGTCTAGTAGCAGGTGAGTCTAGTAGCAGGTCAGTAGCAGGCAATCTTTTGGTAGGTCAGTCCGTATGGTTCTGGCAATCTATGGTCTGCTAGTACTAGGAGTACAGAATTGTATGTCTGACAGTGGACGTGAATGTGGGTCTGCAATTGTATTGTTCTTTGGTGATCGTTTGTGATCCCGTAATTGCAAATATTTGGCTGCCGAAAATTGCCGGAATTTCCAGACCTTATATACTTGTGCCCCACAGTCTAGACCTGCAGTCGCTTATCCGCGGAATGCGGTTGCGAATGTGCACACGAGCTGTCAGTGTGGGGTACACCGTAGACCGAAGGGGGAAGGTGCTTGGGGAAGCGGGGAAAAAGAGGGAACTGTTTTTTGAGTGAGCCCATGGAACGGTCGTGCAGGGGCCAATGGCCACCCATTTATTATTGTGTATTGCATTTTCCTGGTGTTGTATTTGAGTGGCATGTGATAAGGACGGTATACAAGGCAGTTTGGCTGGGTAAGTGTACGGACGAGTTCCCAAATAGGAAATGTTGCGCGGAAGATTTAGGTGGCAGAACAAAAGGCGTTTCCGAGATTTTTTCCGTCCTTCCTTTTTGGCTTTCGCTGTTACATTTGGGGTCTAACTGACCAAATATGGGGGAATGCCCAGTTGCGCATTATATGCAGGTGTTTTCTATATTCAGCTGTATTGTCATTCTAGACAGTCTAGAGAGTCTAGAGACAACAGACGGTGTAGACAGTGTAGACAGTCTAGAGAAAATAGACAGTCTAGACAGTCTAGAGACAACAGACAGTCTAGACAGTGTAGAGACAACAGACGGTGTAGACAGTCTAGAGACAACAGACAGTGTAGACAGTGTAGAGACAACAGACAGTCTAGACAGTGTAGAGACAACAGACAGTCTAGACACTCTAGAGAAAATAGACAGTCTAGACAGTGTAGAGACAACAGACAGTCTAGACAGTCTAGAGAAAATAGACAGTCTAGACAGTCTAGAGAAAATAGACAGTCTAGACAGTCTAGAGACTAACAAAGTACCAAACAAATATGTAGAAAACCGGCAAGTGACCAAGCTAGGCCTTTTTCCTCCGTGAAAACGTACGGCAAAAGAAACAGTTCCACCTCCGTGCACCCTTCAGTTCAGTGAGAACTCACCAGAATACGTACCAACGACCAACAGACTCAGCTCTTGTCCAAAGCTACTGATGTCCATTTTATTGAGCATTGAAAGCGCTGGCGTAATCTAGAGGAGAACATCTTGAGCTGAGTCACAAAGACTACAAGGGCGTATATGCACACCAGTCTTTTATTTAGAAAGGCACCAAGTCCTTGGTCAACATCAGTACCTCCATACAGTGTTTTTCGAAAATATTCAAACCAACGTGGCAAAGTGTTTCGTACTTCTTCGCACAATCTTTTAAACCAAATGTTCACACCAACTTCCAGATTTCAACATTCTGAAATGTTGAATCTGGAGGATTGTCTTATATGCAGTACATTTGGGGGTCTTGCAGTATCAATCAAGGCTCAAAAATGAAAGGAACTGAATTGGAAGGGGTACGATACTTTTGAATTATTGGTTTGTTTAATTTTGATAGTGGTTTGAATCTTTTTATCGGACGGGTTTGAATAATTTTAAGAAAAACTGTACTTAGGAATGTTGGTGGCTCTGGTGACGGGATACATTAAAGTATGTGCTCCTGCAGTTGATAATATGTGGTGGGTTGTAAATAGCGAGAGCTCGTTATATATTGGGTGGGTCTGTGGATCTCTAGTACCTCTATATTTTACACCTAGTTTATTTTACACCTAGTTTATTTTTACCTAGTTTATTTTTACCTAGTTTATTTTTACCTAGTTTATTTTTACCTAGTTTATTTTTACCTAGTTTATTTTACACCCAGTTTATTTTACACCCAGTTTATTTTTACCTAGTTTATTTTACACCTCTAGTTCCCTCTAGTGCTGCTCTGCTGATCTCGCGTAGTGACCTTGTTGAACAGACCGGTGGATGCAGGAAAGTGGTACCTGCAGTCAACGGATTAAACAAGCCACGGATCCCACTAGCCTCGAGGTTCCGGGGACCACGTGAGTGCTGATTATTGTGCCCGGGTCTTGGAGTCAGGAGTAGCGGATTTGAATCTGAAAAAGGTAGATCTGCAAGACTTGGCTGCAGTACTGTGGACTAAACGGTGGCTAAGAGTGTGGACTGCAAGACTTGACAGCAATTGGAATTCACAGTACATCTCAAAATCTGGACTATATACTTGGACCACCTCTGTCACCTTGAAATACTGACTACATTTAATATTTGCAGGACATTGAATTTCAAGCTTAGCGTGAAAAAGTAGGTGAGCATGTACAGTGTTTTTGAAAACCATTCAAACCAATACAGCCAAATGTTTCGTACTTCTTCGCACAATCTTTCCAACCAAATGTTCACACCAACTTCCAGAATTCAACATTTCAGAATGTTGAATTCTGGAGGATTGCCTTATATGCAGTACATATTGAGGTTTTGCAGTATCAATCAAGGGTCAAACCAAAAGGAACTGAAGTAGAAGGAGTACGATACTTTTGAGTTATTGGTTTGTTAATTTGATAGTGGTTGAATCGTTTTATCGGACGGGTTTGAACAGTTTCGAAAAACACTGTACTTCTTTCAACTTTTGTTTTAGTATATATTAATATACAGGGATATGTAAGTTGTACCTTACAAGACCAAAGTCCTATCTGACGGGCCCACAGCGCTTCTTATACTTTTCAGTTTGGCTGGGGCTCGCACAGTCTCCATTGTTCGGATTCTACAGTCCCTTTGTCTTTAACAATGTCCTGCGTACAGTGTTTTTGAATACTAAAAACTTAAACCAGCGCAGCGAAATGTTTCGTACTCCTTCGTACAGTCTTTCAAACCAAATGTTCACACCGACTTTCATTAGCATTCAAGATTCTGAAATGTAAATGTGGAGGATGCCTTAGCAGTACATTTGGGGTCATTTGGGAGTCTTCCGATTTCAATCAAGGGTCAAAACGAACGTAATGGAGTTAAAGGGGTACGAAACTCTTTTAATTATTGGGTTGTATAATTTGCTAGTGTGGTTTGAATCTTTTATCGTGCGGGTTTAAATAGTTTTAAGAATTTTTCAAAACTATTGAAACGAGCGCACCAAACTATTCAAACTAACGCAGCAAAATTAAACAAACCAATGGTTCAAATAGCTTCGTACCCACAGTCTTTCAAACCATGGCGTAATTTTTTACACCAACCTTAATAAAATTCATTATTCTGAAATTTAAATCTTGAGGATTGCCTCATATGTACTACATTTGGGGCCTTGCCGTACCAGTGAAGGGTTAAAACGAACAGAACAGAACTGGAACTTTTGAAATATTGGTTTGAATTGTTTTGTCACACTGGTTTGAAACATTCGATCTTGTTGGTTCGAAACATTTTTTGGGGGCAGTTTGAAACATTCTGTCTCGCTGGTTTGAATAGTTTTCAAAAACACTGTACTGTACAACATATCCGCGAAGTACCTAGCTTCCGTACACGCTAGGTACAGTGTTTTTCGAAATGATTCAAACCCGCACGATAAAAGATTCAAACCACTAGCAAATTAAACAACTCAATAACTCAAAACTCATACCTCTACTTCAGTTCCATCTCTTTGACCCTTGATTAATATTGTAAGACTCCTAAATCTATTACAAAGACAATCATTCAGATTTAACATTTATCACATTGAATTCCAATGAAAGTTGGTGTGAATATTTGGTTTGAAGGGCTGTACGAAGGAGTACGAAACATTTGCTGTGTTGGTTTGAATAGTTTTCAAAAACACTGTATTCGTTGACAACTTCTGTTCTCATTTTTTGGGGACTGGGCACCGCATGCGCGAAATTGCGGAGCACACTGTTTAAAACCATTCAAACCCGTGCGATAAAACCATTCAAACTCGTCTGATAAAACAGTTCAAACCCGTCTGATAAAAAGATTCAAACCCGTGCGATAAAAAGATTCAAACCACTAGCAAATTATATAGTGTTTTACAAGTATTCAAACCAGCGCAATAAAACAATTCAAACCATACTAGCAAATTAAACAAACCAATAATTAAAAGAGTTTTTCACTCCATTCCGTCCGTTTTGACCTGGATTATATTGCAAGACTCCCAAAACACCCAAAGTACTGCATATAAGGCAGATTCAACATTTCATCACATTGAATTCTAATGAAGTTGGTGTGCACTTTTGGTTTGAAAGACTTTGTAAGGAGTACGAAACATTTTGCTGTATTGGTTTGAATAGTTTCGAAAAATACTGTACAAACAAATAATTCAAAATGTATCGTACTCCTTCTACTTCAGTTCCTTTTGGTTTGAACCTTGACTAATATTGCAAGGCTCCTGAATTTATTACCTATTAGACAATCCTCCAGATTTAACATTTCAAATAGTGAATTCTAATCAAAGTTGGTGCAAACGTTTGGTTTGAAAGACTGTGCGAAGGAGTACGAAACATTTTGCTGAGCTGGGCAAAACAATTCAAACCACACTAGCAAAAAAAGTATACCAATCATTCAAAAAGTTTCGTAACCCTTCGCCCAGTCTTACAAACCATGGCCTAATGTTTTACACCAACTCTCATTAGAATTCAATGTTCTGAAATCTTAAATCTAGAGGATCATATGTAGTATTTTTATGAGTCTTACAGTACCAGTGAAGGGCTAGGACGGACGGAAGTGAACTGGAGAGGGTTCGAAACGTTTTGAATTGAAGGTTTGAATCTTTTGTGGTTTGAATCATTCTATCTTCATTGTTCGAGACATTTTGTGGGGCTGGTTTGAATAGTTTTTAAAAACATTGTAAACAAACCAATCATTCGGAAAGTATCGTACATCTTTCACTCCAATTCCTTTCGGTTTTGAGCCCTCACTAATATTTCAAGACTCCTAGATTTATTACAGATTAGACAATCCTCCAGAGTTAACATCTCATACATTGAATATTGATTAAAGTTGGTGTAAAACATTAGGCCATGGTTTGTAAGAGTGTGCGAAGGAGTACAGTGTTTTCGAAAATATTCAAACCAAAGCGACAAAAGTTTCGCAATCATTTGCACAGTCTTTCAAACCAAATGTTCACATCAACTTTCATTAGAATTCACTATTTGAAATGTTAAATCTGGATGATTGTCTAATAGGTAATAAATTTAGGAGCCTTGCAATATTAATCAAGGTTCAAACCAAAAGGAACTGACCTGGAAGGGGTACAACACTTTCTGAATGACTGGTTTGTTTTATTTGCTAGTGTGGTTTGAATCATTTTATCGTACGGGTTTGAATAGTTTCGAAAACACTGTACGAAACATTTTGCCTCGCTGGTTTGAATAGTTTCAAAAACACAGTACGTTTAGCAGTGGATTAAACACTTCCAGTGTATTTTAAAACCATTCAAACCAGCGAGGCAAAACGATTCAAACCACACTAGCAAATTATACAAGCCAATAATTAAAGGTTTCGTACCCCTTTCACTCCATATGTCCGTTTTGACCATTGATTAATATTGAAAGACTTCCAAATGGCTTCCAAATGGCTTTTAAATGGCTCTCAAATGTCTCCCAAATGTCTCCCAAATGTCTCCCAAATGTACTGCTAAGGCATCCTCCAGATCCACATTTCAAATAGTGAATTCTAATGAACGTTGGTGTGAATTACAGTGTTTTTGAAAACTATTCAAACCACCCACATAATGTTTCGACTCCTTCGCACAGTCTTTCGAACCAAACGTTCAAACCAACTTTCATGAGAATTCACTATTTGACATGTTAAATCTGGAGGATACCTTAGCAGTACATTTGGGGTCATTTGGGAGTCTTTCGATTTCAATCAAGGGTCAAAATGGACGTAATGGAATGAAAGGGGAACGATACGTTTTGAATTATTGGTTTGTATAATTTGCTAGTGTAGTTTTCTATAGTGCGGGTTTGAATCGTTTTGAAAAACACTGTACCATTTGGTTCGAAAGATTGAAGGATTGGGAACCATTTGTCACGCTGGTTTGAGTAGTTTTCAAAAACACTGTATCCATGTCCTTTCGGCTCAAAAGTCTGCATGTCTTCTCAGGAAACAGGGACTGTGCTCTCTCCAACCACTGGGTCGACGAGTAACCATCTCTGACTACTGACTTCTGATACTGTGATACTCTAGATTAAAGAATGAGTAGATACTCTAGATTAAAGAATGAGTAGATACACGTCAGTGCTTGATCGATGCATTTATTGTTTCTGAACAAGATAGTGATTAAAAGGATGTGATAGTGATTAAAAGGATGTGATGGTTTCTCACAGTAAATACGTTAGTTCTTTGTCATGTAGTTCTCTCCATCCATATCCGGTCTGCTTTTCTGAAATGGCAACGGACTCGGTGTTGTCGTAGAATTGCTCGAGAATGGCCCCAATCACCCGAGGCAAGGGACTGTTCCGTTCAAAGTGTGCACATACTCCAACGAGCCCCAAGAGGACCTCACTTGGTAGTCTCCACAATCGGAACAGTTGGTGAGTTCTCCTCATGAGCCTATTTCGGGATCCATGATTTATGCATAATGAGCAACACTATGTTGTTGTTAGATTCTTGAATATTATGTTGTTGGATTCTTGAACAGTTCTTGGATTCTTGGACAGTTCTTGTTAGATTCTTGAATATTATGTTCTTGGATTCTTGAACATGTTCTTGGATTCTTGAACATGTTCTTGGATTCTTATTTATCGTTGGGTACCAAGTTATCTATTTTGTTCGTTGATGAGTTCTCAGAAAGGAAATCCGGGCTATATCAATTGAACAGAAAATGGCAGTAAAGACAAGGTCAAGCCATCTTTTACAAAGCACTATGGGCCATAGCAAAACCCTAGATGTCTGGCCCTAGTTAGTATCTGCAGAGACCTTGTAATTCCTCCATAGGTAACCACTACCGTGACCGCCTGATACTAAATGTACTTGGCTAAGGAAAGATCTGCTGGACCCAAGGGACATGGTGTTAGGTAATGTACACTTCTGTACCATTTCTAGTATATGGAATTAGTCAAACTGGCATTATAGAGTAGTAGTGTCTCAGTACTAGTTTGTAGGGTTGAACCACCCCGAAATACACCACGAAGGACAGCTAGTGGCTGGTTGTCTCACCGGTCAATTCTGTAGAAGGAAATGGTGGTGATATGTGCAGGTTTAGATAAGAAGCTACCACAGTCAGAAGCCACGTACCCGAGTATATGATGAGCTCGTGCAGTACATGAACATAGGAGTTTAGTGTTTTGTCCGGTGCCCCGTTTACTATATTCAGATAGGTCCAGGGGGATCAAGCAGAGGCCCATCTGTAGTGTATTGTGTAGCATAGTGGAAGTAGTACCGTAGGAAGATTATGTATTTTTAGAGAGTGGTATTCATAAAGGTACTTTAATGTGGTTCTGGTTTAGGCACTTTAATGTGGTTCTGGTTTAGGCACTTTAATGTGGTTCTGGTTTGGGTACTTTAATGTGGTTCTGGTTTGGGTACTTTAATGTGGTTCTGGTTTGGGTACTTTAATGTGGTTCTGGTTTAGGCACTTTAATGTGGTTCTGGTTTAGGTCATTGAACCGGGGACAAACCAGTATAAGCGCAAGCGATAGCTCTGTCAGTGAGGGAATGGTGCACACGCCCAGGTGCTCATGTGTCAACAGTATCTATATCTGTATCTGTAACCATCTTGGTGTCTATCCCAGTACGACCGTACTCGTCCAGGCAAGAGGCTTATTAACTCAATCCTCTTTCTAGCCTTTGCAACACCTTCAATCATCCAGCATGCCAGAATTTCTCCTTCAAAACTCCCTATTATGAACTCTGTCTGTAGGCTACTTCTTCCAGTATGTATCTCCCCGATGCTAGAAGCCGTGACTTGAGAACACCCAACTTCTCCAGCGAGACAGTTCTCCATGGCCTTAGCTTTGACTTCTAAAGGTGTACCAGAAGCAGTATAGTTTTTGAGGAATACCAGTAGCAGTATCTGTCAGGGATACCAGTAGCAGAATAGTCTTCGAGGAATTCCAGTAATACTATCAAAATGACCAGTAGTTCCATATCAATATTAGCTTTAGCAGTAATACCATGCAGCAGTAATACCATGCAGCAGTAATACCATGCAGTAGTAATACCACCCAGCAGTAATACCATGCAGCAGTAATTCCACCCAGTATTAGCAGTAATATCAATAACACTAAGTCCAATACTAGCATCAGTCCCAACACCACAAATGATCATTAAAACCTTTAGTGAAAGTCTAGTAGTCATAGTAGTGATGGTGGTAGTGGTCCAGTTATACTGGTAGTGATGTGGTAGTAGCAAGTGGTCATTTCAAGTATCAGAGTGGCAGCACTATTGCATGTTCAGCTTAACCCATCAAGCTAATATCCTAAATCACTCCATACACAGTCCATATAACCACTTCAATTATGGGTATTCTTGACTTGGATATGGCCCCATACTGAAGAATAAACCTGTGGGTCCGGCATACAGCGCCTCGGATCTCGCTTCTGCTGCCACCGATTACGGCGCACTATTTCCGGCCCGGGTCCAGTTGCAAAGCCGTGAAATAACCAAGTGCTTTGATATGTTTTGGTACAGAAACCAAGAAAAATGATGCATAACCTCAAGTCATAAAGAAAAGTACTGCACCCAATACTGTATCCTGAAGTCTGTCCAACATCTGCCCTAGTCTGCCAAAATCTGTTTATCTGTCCAGTCTCCACACTCTTCCATGTAGTGCGGCACACTAGGCTTCCTATCGGCGCACTATAAAAGGCATCAATCTGCCCCAAACCTTTGACCTTTAAACCAACGCCAAAAACAACACCACAACACCACAACACCACAACACCACAACACCTAAAGTCAAATTCCCCAGCTCTTCCAATGCCTCAATCTTCTGCTAGCAGCCAGGTTCCAGAGAAAACATCGTACGGCACCAAAAAACCCGGGCCCGCATACTTCCCCCAGGCAGGGTCCAAGATCTATGCGGACAAGACGCTTTATAGCAAGATCGCAAAGGCTGCCAAAACAAAAACACAAACCCATTTGTGTCCGGCGCGGCGCGGAATTGCTATAAAAGTGCCTGCCAAATCCATTGTCAGATTGACCACTCCCGAAGGGCCCCAGGTGTGCGACCTCAACATCTGGAACCAGCACAACCCCCGCGAGCGATTCTGGGCTGCAAGAACCCGTCAATTGCACTCGGCCCATGTGTCCACGTACGACCGGTTATGGTCCATTTTGCCGTTTTTGCGGCCTTTGGTCACCATTACTGCTGACACCTTGGGAGGAAGACACACGGAGTGGGGAGGCCGTATCAACGATACCTTGGGCACTCGTTGTGATCCATATGTAGATAAACTCATTTCCGGCGAAGATAATGATTTCCACTGCCACTCCAACCTTGTGCGTGCAGTACTTCCTTTTGGGTTGACGGAGTTCGATGTGCATGACGTTTTGAACGTATTTCAGGTCACAGGCTTGAACGAGTATGACCAGTACTTCATGGAGGCTTCGCCCGCCACCAAAGACGATTACTTTGAGATGTTTGCCGAGCAGGATTTGATCATTGCCATCAGTGCGTGTCCTGGAGGCGACTTGTCCAATTGGGACTGGGGCGAGAAGGACGGAGACGATAAGAAGATGGTCGACAACTGTAGGCCTTTGGGAATCGAGGTGTACAAATTGGACGACGAGAGCGTGTTGGACGGCTGGACGCCTCCGGAGTATGCCCCCTACAAGGGCCGCCACGGACTCAAGGACCCCAATTAGGCTGACCACAAGACTGCAGTGTAAATAATAGGCCAATGATCAGAAAAGTCTATCGAAAAACATTGTTTGCGACAGTGATTAACAATGGCGAAGCCCGAGGGGTAGAGGAGTATTCAGGGTCCCAGAAAATTAATCATATAATATGATTTATGTGTAGCGTGAGAGACAAGTCCGGTTTGCAGATACCATCACTAGAAAATCCCACATCTGGACTACTTAGTGTCTGACAGTATCTCAATCTTGCATGCGGTCTCTTAATCTTATGCGTCATAGCACTAGGAAAGATAACTAGGAAAGAGTGTTAGATCCACTATAGCCAGCACTAATCTATTGGGGTATGTTGAAACCTCTTCCTGATACTAAAAATGACTTTTGTTAGGGCTTTCTAACCATCTACCAGGCATCATTGTACGATACCATGGGTCGGCGAGCCAAGACCATGGCCGCTATTGTCCTGGTAGAGTTATATACGCAGCACAGAATACCCCTTTGGTAGAGTTATATACGCAGCACAGAATACCCCTTTTGAGGAATTATCAACAAATAGATAACTTAGAACTTAACGCCGTAGCAAGAATCTAACACGGGGGTCGTACCCAGATGTAGTTTTAGTCTTAGTTTCGACGGAGCTTTGTCTCCGTCTTAGTCTCCGTCTTAGTCTCCGTCTTAGTCTTAGTCTCCGTCTTAGTCTTAGTCTCCGTCTTCGTCTTCATCTTCGTCTCCGTCTTCGTCTTCGTCTTCATCTCCTTCTTAGTCTAAGTCCTAGTCTAAGTCCTAGTCTTAGTCTTACTCGTTCTAGTCCCCGGACCCGCTGCTCCAACTGAAAGACATAGGATCGAGGAACCTCTCTCCCAGTGGCAGGATCGATGCCCACACAGTCAAGACCTGCCTGTAGTCTGTAGTAGTTTCTATTCTCTAGCCTCTCGACTGTAGTCTGTAAAATTGAACCACGCCTTAGATTAGGTGGACTAAACTTTGACACAAATATGCATGCTCCTCAATGTCTCTTTTTTCTCAAAATTCAGACTCGGAAGGGCGAAAACGCTGCCTTATATATGTATTCGCACCTCCCCGCTCCTGTATGGTTGATGGCTGCAAATAAACAGGGCGGGGTGAGCACGGGAAATTGCCTATAAAAAACCCACTCCCCCAAATATCTCGTCTCATTTTTTTCCCAGTGTTTTTTCTACTCCTCAAAGGTCTCTTGGTGGCACATCCAGAAAATAAAAAAGGACTGATACATCCGTGCACTCTCTTTTTCACTGACTCATAGCTATTCTTCAGTCATGGCTATTCTTCAGTCATGGCTATTCTTCAGTCAGAGCTATTCTTCAGTCAGAGCTATTCTTCAGTCATAGCTATTCTTCAGTCATTCTTCAGACCGCCTACCATTACTTCTGTCAGTGCTACTAGATAGAATACAGATTCTACATGAACTGCTATTAGCATTGGAAGTGCTTATTAATGAGTTGATGTTTCTTCTTTTGCCACACTATTATATGCATATCACTAGGCCCTGGTGATACATCTGGTCTTGATTCCGATAGAGAGCTTCCAGAATTGTCCGTTGAACGTTGTGTTTGTACCGATTGCTTGTTTATTAAAGTAAATTGAAAACAATCCAAGGTGCAGTGGTATGGATATTCTAATTGTGAGGAGCCTCTGAGACTGGCCTTCGTTATTTCGGTCAAACATCAGTTCAACTGTTCGTACAGAATTGGTTTTTATTAGAGTTGCCCCAATTAATGACAAGAAATAACTTCTAACCTGTCTTGAAATGTCTGACGTTGAAGGAGCGGTCGAAACAGTGAGTCGAGAAATTTAAAGACAGGTCGCTCTACCACGGATCTCTTGGAGTCAGCCTTACAAATAATAGAAGGTCAAAGAAGTGCAACTCGAAACCAGGTCACATAACCTACTTCAAAATTCCGAACCGTGGAAGTTGGATTCATCCGGCCAGACCAAGATTGTGAGTTAAGAACACAATTTTTGAAGTCACAGCTATTAGGGAATCCGACCAGAGCTTTCGTGACATCAGGGCTGAAACATTTGCCCAAGGTTTCACCATTTTGAAGAGTCTGGGCTCACATCCTTTCTTGCTCAAAGTTCATAATCGGGCACGGCATATCATGTTGAACTCCACAATAAGTTTACGTCACCATCATTACAGGAATATTCTAATTTCTAAATAAATATAAAGGGTTAGAATTAAAGAGTGACTGAACAAGTGAAGAGCAAACGTGGCTTTGAGTGTGGCTCGAGCATAAGAATGAAATTCTTTCTTCCATGTTTAAAGAAAAGAATTGCCGTGTACTTGCGTGCAGGCGAACTGGAACAATCAGGAGTGAACGTACAGATTGCAGACCGAAGATTGTATGAATAGACGGAAGTAAAGAAGTGCAAGTCTAATGGGTGTGGAAATTAAGGGTGTGAAAATTAAGGGTGTGAAAATCAAGGGTGTGGAAATTAAGGGTGTGGAAATTAAGGGTGTGGAAATTAAGGGTGTGGAAATTAAGGGTGTGGAAATTAAGGGTGTGGAAAAATAGGTGGGTGAATTGAAGTACAACAGAAAGAGTGGGTTGCACATGTCGAAGACCTAGACGCATCTATTGTTGCCCATACCACGTGATTGGAACGTTGGGTGGATTGGGCAAATATCCAGGCATGGTATAAAAAGCAGAAACATCTCCCGAAAGTCTGAAGTACCATTGAACCAAAACACAGATGCTTGTTCCAGTTTTTCTTCTCCCCCGAGTTGTGTCTGCCGTGGTGCACCCCAGTTCCGAACGGCGTTTTTTGCCAAAATCCAAAGCTCCCTGTTGTCGTTGCTCCACTAAAACAAAAACGGGTTGAACATGAGTATACTGGGCATGGACACCAGGCCTCCGATCCAGTGTACTTTACTTTGAAAGGTCGGCATATCGTCACTACAAGCAGTTGTTACTTCCAGCCCTGCGGTCATCCACAAGGGAGTATTGGGATTTAGACCTAGTTTTACTCCCCTGGACTGGGACTTTGCATTTGGCATGAGGCTCACAAACGGGCCTTCAAGTCGTGTGACATTGTCGGTACCCAGTTATAGGGGTTATGCCTGGCTACATTTCCTGTGCCAAAACAATACTGCGTTGATATAGAGGTGTATTGTTTGCCACTCATGCTGCAGAGATTTTTCCTGTTTAAGGAGTTACCCCATGTCAAGAAGACCACCAAGAGTGGAGTCGTCAAGTTTATTGGTAAAGATAGAATGGCTGAGTGATGATTAGGAGGACATTGTTGGGGTGGTGGAGAAAAATGATGGGGTGGTGGAGAAGAATGGTGGGGTAAAGGGGAGTTAATTCATGCTGTGGTTATCTCTTTATGACATTACAAAGGGTATTGAAAAAGCCCAATGGAATGAGTGGTGTGGAAGGTTTGCATTTAGTTGATGCATGATCTACCGGTGCTATGGGTAAAGATGAATTCTAGGAAAAGCGGAAAAGAGGCCTTTTTTTGTGGTGGCAGCGAATACAACCAGTCTCTCTTTATCTTGAAGATGTTTCCGCTTACACTAGTGGCATTATTGTTCACATGAGAAGTGTACGACCATGTCATCCTAGTCAATATCTGGGTATTCATGGAGAATGGAGGTATTCATTCAAAGAAATGAATGAGGTAGGAAAAGCTTTCCTAAGTACAAAGCTGTTGAGGGCAATCCAGAGGAGAAGTAAAGGAGCAGAAGTAAAGAAGCAGATACAGAAAGCGATCCCACCAAAGGCAATCCCGATACTCTGCTCACCCTATGAATCTGTACTTGTCTGTGCTTTTGATTGATACCCATTACAACTACTCCTCCGTTGAATGCATCAGCTGCAAGGTCTCCTAGCTGGAGCCCTCTATAAAGAAACAGCCCTCTACAAAGCCACAGCCCTCTACAAAGAAACAGCCTCTACAAAGCAACAGAGGTAAGGTATTCGAGTCAGCATTAGGCATGTTGTCTATTATTTACGGACTCATTAAGGCAGGTTTATGTGGTGGGTGTTATATTTTGTAGGAGTCTGAGGCCTAGGGCTTTAGAGATGGGTACTCTATATCAGTACTATGTACTGACCAGGTCTGTTGGAGTAGAAGTGTGTAGTGGTATTAACTAGGTAGTAGTATTTCCTGGGTAGTAGTATTTCCTGGGTAGTAGTATTAACTAGGTAGTAGTATTAACTAGGTAGTAGTATTAACTAGGTAGTAGTATTAACTAGGTAGTAATGTGTAGTAGTATTTCCTGGGTAGTAATGTGTAGTAGTATTCCCGGGCTAGTAGTGTGTAGTACTATAATGGCAGAGTCGTACCAGTTGAAGAGAGTAGTGCTGTACTTAGTATGATAGTCACTAGTGCAGTAAACAGGCTGTAGTGAAGGAGTAGGTGACCCAAGAAGTGCCAGTAGAGAAGAGTCGGGTGAGAGCATAACAATTATTAGTGGTGTTGTACAGAGTAGTACAGTAGAGTAGTAGTAGAGTAGTACAGTACAGTACAGTACAGTAGTACAGTACAGTAGTACAGTAGAGTAGAGTAGTAGACTAGAGTACAGTATAGTGGAGTAGTGGCTCAATGAGCACTGGTACTAGTATAAAGAGTAGTATAAAGAGTAGTAGTAGAGTAGTAGAGTAGTAGTAGAGTAGTAGAGTAGTAGAGTAGTAGAGTAGTAGAGTAGTAGTAGAGCAGTACGATAGTATTAGAGTAGTAGAGTGGTAGTAAAGTAGTACAGTAGTTCAGTACAGTACAGTAGTACTACTATTGAAGTAGAACTAGGTAGTTAAAGTAGTAGTAGTAGTTCAGTACAGTGAAGTAGCACTAGTATCAGTACTAGGACAGTAGAGTAGTAGTATTAGAGTAGTACTAGAGTAATACTAGAGTAATACTAGAGTAGTACTAGTACTAGAGTAGTAGTACAATACTGTAAGAGTAGGGTAGTAGTACAATACTGTAAGAGTAGGGTAGTAGTAGTAGAGTAGTAGTACAGTAGTTCAGTACAGTAGAGTAGCACTAGTAGTAGTACTCGGACGCTAGAGTAGTAGTACAGTAGAGTAGTACTAGTAGTAGTACTAGGACAGTAGAGTAGTAGTGTAGTAGTCAGTAGTCAGTAGTCAGTAGTAGTAGTAGTAGTAGTAGTAGTAGTAGTAGTAGTAGTAGTAGTAGTAGTAGTAGTAGTAGTAGTAGTAGTAGTAGTAGAGAAATAATAGTAGTAGGGTAGTACTAGTAGAGTAGTAGTGGAGAAGTAATAGTAGAGACGTAATAGTACTAGACTAGTAGTACAGTACAGCAGTACTAGAGTAGTACTAGTACACTACAGTAGGACAGTACAGTAGTACAGTGTTTTTGAAAACTATTCAAACCAGCACAGCAAAATGTTGTACTCCTTCGCCAGTCTTTCAAACCAAACACTCACACCAACTTTCATTAGAATTCACTATGTAAAATGTTAATCTGGAAATTGCCTTATATGTAATAGATTATGGAATCTTTCCTTATTCATCAAGGGAAAAACGGACGGAACTGAAGTGAAAGGGTACAAAACTCCTTTGATTTATTGGCTTTTTATTTTGCTAGTGTCGTTTGAATTGTTTATCTCGCTGGTTTGAATAGTTTTCAAAAACACTGTACAGTGGAGTAGTAGCACACTAGAGTAGGGCAGTAGAGTAGTACAGTAGTGTAGTAGTATAAAGAGTACTAGTAGAGTACTAGTAGAGTATTAGCATTGGAGTAGTGGTACAGTACAGCAGTACAGTACAGCAGTACAGTACAGCAGTACAGTACAGCAGTACAGTATAGTAGTAAAGTAGTACAGTACAGTAGTACAGTAGTACAGTAGTACAGTAGTACAGCTGTACAGTAGTTCAGTAGTACAGTATAGTAGTACAGTAGTACAGTACAATAGTACAGTAGAGTAGTAGCACAGTAGAGTAGTAGCACAATAGTGTTGAGAGTTATAATATACACTCCCGTATTCTGGAACGGTTATCAGGTTAAGTTCCAACTATTCATTTTAGTGTGAAACTTTAGTCATCAATTCTAATCATGTATATTAGGATCCGTCTCTGAACCTAGACTTCGAGATCCTTATTCTCAATTTCTGTCCTCCTACCATGAGCATTCTTGTCCCTTCTTATAGACTCCGTCTGTCCCGGTCCTCCGTCTACTACTCCCATTGTCTTGCAAGCCAATGGCCAAAGTCTAGACGAGAACTAGACGGGAGCTAGCCAAGAACTTAGACGAGAGCTCTTCCTTTGTTTCATCTGTGAACAATCACTTGAGCATGCAATACACTCACGCGTACAGATGCCTCAAGTTCAACAAAAAGAGTAGAGTAGAGTACAGTGTTTTTAAAAACTATTCAAACCAGCTCAGCAAAATGTTTCAAACTGGCCCCACAAAATGTTTCGAACCAAGATGATAGAATGATGAAAACCAGTGCGACAAAACGATTCAAACCAGTGCGACAAAACGATTCAAACCAGTGCGATAAAACAATTCAAACCAAGAATTCAAGGTTTCGAACCCTTTCCAGTTCTGTTCTGTTTCTTTTAGCCCTTGAGTGGTACGGCAAGACCCCAAATGTAGTGCATATGAGGCAATCCTCAAGATTTACATTTCAGAATCATGAACTTTATTAAAGTTCGTGTAAAACATTACGCCATGGTTTGAAAGACTGTGAGGGGTACGAAGCTTTTTGAATCATTGGTTTGTATAACTTGTTAGTGTGGTCTGAATCTTTTTAACGTGCGGGTTCGAATAGTTTCGAAAAACACTGTAGTAGTAGTACTGGGCAGTAGAGTAGTAGTAAAGTAGTAGAGTAGAGTAGTAGAGTAGAGTAGTACTAGTGCTAGAGTAGTCGGTAGTACAGTGTTTTTCAAAACTTTTCAAACCAGCTAGACAAAATGTTTCGCATCCTTACCACAGTCTCAAACCAAATGGCGTAATGCTTCACACAAATTTATTTAAAATTCAATGTGATGAATGTTGAATCTGGATGATTGTCTTGTATGGAATAAATTTAGGAAACTTGAAATATTAGTCAGGGCTCAAAACCAAAAGGAACTGAACTGGACGGCGTACGATACTTTTGAATTATTGGTTTGATTAATTTGCTAGTGTCGTTTGAATCGTTTTATTGAGCGGGTTTGAATTGTTTTATTGAGCGGGTTTGATTCGTTTTGAGAAACACGGAATATCTGAATATACATTATAATGCCTCTTGTCTTCCGATAAGACAGTTGCTTGTGCAAGTCCACCAATCATTCTTTATATACCTTTTATAATCTTTATCAATATAGTTGGAGAAACCTTTTTTATGTCTTGAGTAGCCATTATTCCAGTGGAGAGTTTTCGGTAACGTTTTCTCAAACTTATACAAGCAACTTTTGAGGAACCATCAACGAGTGCAGTGTTTTTCGAGACTATTCAAAGCAGCGTGGCACAATTAAACAAACCAATGATTCAAAAGGTTCGTTCATCCAATCTTTCAACCATGGCGTAATAGTTTCACAGATGAATATGGAAAAACTCCCAAAAGACCAAAAATGTACTGCATCCAAGACATTCATCCTGATTCAACTTTTCATCACATTGAATCTTAATTGAAGTTGGTGTGAATGTTTGGAAGGATTGCAAGACTTTTTGAATCATTGGTTTGAATAATAGTGTTTTTCAAAACGATTCAAACCCACACGATAAAACGATTCAAACCACTAGCAAAATCAAAGAAACCAATCATTCCAAAAGTTACCCGTGATAAAACAATTCAAACGACTAACAAATTAAACAAACCAATAAATCAAAAAGTTCGTACCCCATTGATTCCAGTCCGTCCGTTTTGACCCTTAATTGATATTGCAAGACTCCCAAATGACCCCAAATGTACTGCTTATAAGTTAAGCCTCCAGATTCAGCATTTCAGAATATTGAATTCCAATGAAAATTGGTGTGAACATTTGGTTTGAAAGACTGTGCGAAGGAGTACGAAACATTTTGTCTCGCTGGTTTGAATAGTTTCGAAAAACACTGTACCACTATTCTCCGGAGCCCATGATAGGAGCCCGTGAATCCATACTAAATGTCTGAAGTCTAAAACTCCATGCCTGGGTTTGATCCCGTTCTCGTGCCGTTATGCTTTCCGGCCATAGCAATTGATTGTCCTTTCTCATTCTGCGCATATCGTCCAGAATTGCCAATTGGTTCTTTAGGAGCAGCTCAATCTCGCCCATGACTAGGTGGTAATTTGATTGCTTGGGTCAGGGACTCACTCTCCCCATACTATAGCTTTTGGCGTGGTGATTTGTCCACGCCTTGTTCATATACAGCTCGGGTCATCGGCACAAAAGGCGCATGGGTCATCCACAAGGTAAACGATAACCACACTTGGCTTGTCCTGAAGGCCCAGCCTTGCTGCATCCATTTTGGAGAAATCCTTATAACATCGTATCACACCATCATGTATTTTGCCGTGCTGACTGGCCATTTCCACTACTCATATTAGACTCTTGTAATTGGGTCGATGTATGAGTCCATTGAGGTCTGGATAGGATGTCAATGCCTAGAATGGAAGGTAGCAGTAGAGAATTGCGGTGGTGTAGTACTGGTAGAGTACTGCCAGATTCCGTTAAACAGTCTGTACTCAACTTCGTTGATGCTCAAAAGCAAATCCGTGCCATGTATACAACAGACAAACGTGGCAGTGAATACTCTTCACCACAAATGATAAAGCCATCATGGTACCAAGCATATGGCCATCGCAAAAGCCGTATATGTGTGGCTTGGTTGGTATTGGGCAGAGAGACTGCATAAGACCTCCACAGGTAATCACCACCGACGGTGGACCTGATAGTTGAGGCATATAGTGGTAGTAGTAGAACATTCAAGAGTATTCAGGAGTACTTCATACCGTAAATGATCCAGGAATTGATACAGCAGTGTTAGAGTCTGCGGAAAGTATCTGTGAATGGATGGCTGCCTGTGGACAACGAGCCTTGTTGCTGTTAAAACACCTGGCCACTGGCTAAACACCGAGCCATTTTCTTCTTTCTTCTTCCTGTCGTGATTATACCTTCATTATGGATTAATCGAAGATTAACCAAGTATTGGTGTACGTGGCGCACATGGTCATGGATCATTGTGTAGTCACGGTGTGGTCATGGGGAATCACGGTAGTGTAGATATTGCCAAAGCCACTCTCAGTACACTTTCTAGCAACTCATATCCTCATACCTTGTGTCATTCGGAGACGATCTTCATTCGAACCAGATCACCAACATCCTCGGGATGTACGGGTTTCCAAGGGTACTTGGAAAACGGTGGCCAGAAGCGTATTCACGTAGCCAGCACTCTGGAACCAAACCATGAACCACTAAAATACCACTGGGTACCGTCAAACACGACTATATGCAGTACCACCCTTTTAATCAAAGGAGCTTCACCAAAGCAATTATTCAGGATGTCCCATCGATAGAATTTCCAAGCCATTCACTCAATTCATCATTCAAAATGAACCCCGCCACATTGCTTCCAGTATACTTGACCTGGTCTCCACGGTCTAGCACTGCATACAAGTACTCAAAAGCCTGCTTTGTTTCTTCATTGGCTCCCACGACCTCCATGGACTGTACACAGGCGTCCTTTCCGATTTCAAGCGTTAGCAGAAAATTGTGCTTGGGATGAGTGAAGACGTGGCTGAATTTGGGCGTGCTCCCAAACCTCCAGTCCCATTCCATGAGCTGCTGAGCAGTGTGGTGTATTTCTTCGGGGAGCTGAACGTCTTTGTCGATAAAAAGATGTGGTAAATCACACAGGGTGTTTCCTAATTTGGAAATGCCTTTTTCCCCTTGAATTTTCGTAAATTCTTCCCTGACTAACCTCATAAACTCCTCGTTTGGAAGGTGTACATTGGTCACCGGAGATTTGACGGACGAAACGGCGGACGTGGACTGCACACAGCCCAAATCCTCTTCTTCCCGGTGCAAGAGCTGCCGTAAAACATCGAGTTTCAGATTTAGAAGCATGGTGCCGTGGTGGTACGACTTTCCCTTGGAGAGCTTATATGCAGACCCGGACACTTTAAAAGCGCCCTTTTCCGTGACTATATCGCCCCGGCCATTGACAAGGAGCTTTTTTTCCGGCTCCAAGGCAGGATTTACCGCCCTGCATATGAGCTCGGCAAACCAAAACCGGTCGAACTTGTCCTTGGTGGTCATGTAGGAGAAGTTGACGTTTCCTGGGTCGTGCACGACCGTGCCTCCGCCCGACCGACGCCGAAGCAACGGAACACGGAGCAGCTGGAGTGCAGGCAAATTGGCCTCTTTCCAAGGGTTCTGATTTTTGCCAATTACCACGCATGGCGAGTTTGTATAGAATAATAGCCGGTCACTGGAAACATGCTTCTGTGCAGGCATCCGGTTATAAACGTAGTCTTCGATGGCCAAATTAAGGTACGGGTTACGGAGCCCGGACGTTAGCATTGCCGTTTCGGGAAGTTCACAGAATTCCTCGAATTGGATTGGCCAATGGGCTCGTTGCCGAAGCGCCTGGATTTGGGGTGATTCCTGGTAGTGCTGGAAATCCTGCAAATTGAAGAGATCGTCATCTGCAGGAGTAAGTTCGTTTTCAAACGGCACCTGGGTGAAAGCCCGCTTTGGAACGCGTGTTCGTAGCAATCGAAGCATGGATTTCAGACGTGTTTTAGGTGTGTTTCAGAAGTTTCAGGTGTGTTTCATCGCATATGATGCGGTGCACGGGTTTTATACATTTGGTGCACGGGTTTTGCAAATGTGGTGCACGGGTTTTATACATTTGGTGCACGGGTATTTTAGTGTGGTGTACGGATCTAGAATATACATCCATCAACCTCATCACTTAATTACCACACATGGACCGTACGCTATCGTTTGAGGAACACCTCTTAAAACGAAGCTATACGCAGGATGCCCAGATTCAAACGCTTCTAGCCACGCGTTACCGGGGCGTCGATGAAGGTACTGAGCCGTACCTTGCTCTTGTTCCCACTGTGGCAGACACTACCATGCCCAAAGCAGACACCAGCAATGCAGACTTTTTCAAAAACCATTCCCGGAAGCCAACGGCGGCCCGGCGGCTAAATACGAGGACTGCAATGAAACTGTACGTCAAAAGTACCCTAGCCAAGCAAAAAAAAGTATTCAAAACGGTCCAGCAGGCCCGGAAAAGGGGTTCAGCAGTTAATATAGACAAATTGATGCAGAAATACGAAATCCCGAAGTTTGAATCGTTCGTGGGACTCCATGGGATGTGGTGTTCGTATATGCAGGACCTTTTATTTGGGGAGCAGAAAAACCCAAATTTGAACATGGTCTTGCCCAGACTCTCCACTGCAGACTATAATGGGTGCCTCTTGACAGTTCTCGAGTCACGTGACCGCAATCTTGTGGGTATGCAGGGAATTGTGGTGCAAGATCTGCAGTACACGTTTATTTTGGTGGTCCGGCGCAAGGCAATTACCGGGCGGACGCTTTCTGCAGCCGAGGAAGTGGGTGGAATGCGTGTGGTGGCCAAAGTAGGCACTCTTTTTGGGTTCGACGTGCCGGTGAATGACCAGGACTGCATAGGGTTCACGATCTTGGGCCTGAGATTTCAGCTTAGAGCCGTGGACCGGTCGGCCAAGAAATTCAAGAGTCATAATGTGGACAGGATATGTTAGACTGGGGGATTGGGACTGGTACAGTATGGAAGCGTCAGGTCACGTGACATGTCGGTCACAGCGTCAAAACCAGAGTCTGCAGTGTTCAAGCTTATGGAGGCCGCGTGATAAAAAATTCAAACCACAGAGATGTTAAGCCAACCAAGAGTTCAAAGGTCTGTACCCCTTCCAGGCCAGGTGCGTGCTTCTCGACCGTTGACTGACTTTGCAAGACCCCAACTGGTTCTTTCTATCGTGGATCTAAGAAAGTAATAAATGGTGTCTTCAAGTACTAGATGGTGTCTTCAAGAAATAAATGGTGTCTTATGAAGCACAACCAATGCATGATATCAACCAGTGCAACTAGGCATTGTATAAACCAGTGCAACTAGGCATTGTATAAACCAGGGCAACTAGGCATTGCATAAGCCATGGAGTATAGTTAATAGATGTAGAAACAGAGGAGGTAGGTACATAGTACATAGACATTGCCCAAGGGAGAAACATAGAGTACATAAAAGAGTAGTCATGTTAGATCCATAGACAAGGCCTAGTATTGAGGATTCTTGTACCTACTCTGCCCGATCGTAGTAATGGTCATCCAAAGTCTCCCATCACTGCATGAAGTGGCCTTTCGAATATTCAAACACTCCTTGCTATAGAGGTTTCCAGTGACGTTTGTCTCAAACTTATATAAGCCATGACGCCTTCTCGCTTGGTCCATTAACGAGTGCACGTTTGGGTAGCATACGTTGAAAGCACAGAACAGCAGTAGTGATGGTGGGTAGTAGCCAGTATTAGTAAAGTGCATGGCTAGTGTTATACCAGTAGTGGGTTTCCCAAAGCGGTAACACTATAACTAAATGGTGAATATCAGTTCCGTGTAATGGTCCATGGTCCAAGGCGAATGGTAGTATATGAATTGGCATAAGCCGCAAGCCGCAAGCCACACGAAACAGATATAGCCATACCATTTCTGAACAGTGCACGGTACAGTTCCAATTAACACCAGTGCAACAATACCAACACAGCAAAATATCTTAGACCCCTTCGCCTAGTCTTCAAGCCCAAGGCAATGTTTCACAACCTTCATTAGAATCCAATATTCTGACGTTAAAACTGGAAATTGCCTCATATGTTCACGTCTCTATCTGGCCGTTACCTTGGACACTCTTTCGATGATATCAGGCGAATTTCCCTTGGAAACTCTACAAAGCCGTCTGTACAGTTTTGTATACAAGGCAAGCAAGTAATCACCAACACATGGACCCACGTTTTGTAAGGTTCGATGGCCCCCATTCTATGGATTTGAGTAGCGATGGAAAGGTGAAGGGTCAGTTCCAGTCGTGTGTGAATTGGGGGATTGAAATGCGGGATATCATGATTCATTTGCTGGTTATCTGGGGTTTTGGGGAGGGCCTCTACCTCTTGGCCTAGAATGGAGACCTGGAAAAGGAGACCTGGAAAAGGAGGTCTGGAAAAGGAGGTCTGGAAAAGAAGACCTGGAAAAGAAGACCTGGAAAAGAAGACCTAGAAAAGGAGGCCTGGAAAAAGAAGACCTAGAAAGGGAGACCTGGAAAAGGAGGTCTGGAAAAGAAGGTCTGGAAAAGGAGACCTGGAAAAAGAAGACCTAGAAAGGGAGACCTGGAAAAGGAGGTCTGGAAAAGAAGGTCTGGAAAAGGAGACCTGGAAAAGGAGGCCTGGAAAAGGTGGTCTGGAAAAGGTGGTCTGGAAAAGGAGGCCTGGAAAAGGAGGCCTGGAAAAGGACACCCGGAAAAGGAGACCTGGAAAAGGAGGCCTGGAAAAGAAGACCTAGAAAAGAAGACCTAGAAAAGGAAACTCTGGAAAACGAGATATGGAAAAGAAGACCTAGAAAAGAAGACCTAGAAAAGGAAACTCTGGAAAACGAGATATGGAAAAGAAGACCTAGAAAAGAAGACCTAGAAAAGGAGGTCTGGAAAAGGAGGCCTGGAAAAGGAGACCCGGAAAAGGAGACCTGGAAAAGGAGACCTGGAAGTGCCTGGGTGTGACTGAAAATGAGGGTGTTCAAAAGCAGTCAGAAAGAAACTCAAGAGATTGAACGTCAATCAGGTCAAAACAAATGAACTCATGGGCACAAAAGGGTTTTTGGTTTGTTTATTCTGCTAGTATGGTTGAGGGTTTTGCCGCACTGAAATGGTTTGGACTGACCAAAAAAGTGAGCATACCTGAATTTGCAGCCAATTTGTATTCTGTCCCAAATTGCGAAGTGCGAAGTGCCAACTATATAAACCCCTGGTCGCCCCAGTTTTTCCATTTCCCACCACCACTTTTCCACAAAAATAAAACAACAAAAAACTTGGAAACACAACTAAACAAAAGACTAGGACCAAATCTAAAAAAACTTGGAAATACAACTAAACAAAAACTTGGAAATACTTCTCACTCAATGGAACCTCTCTTACTATTCTTCCTCTTCTTCATCTTTCCTGGACCCCCCGGACTCGCCATCACGCTCTCGCTTCTCATGGCCTACCTAGAGGGCGGAGAGTCGTCCCAAAAAACCAAGGAAAGAAACGCTATGGAGGACGAGGAAATGAAAAAGGAGAAAAAGAGAACGAAGACGAAGCACAAGTACCTTTTGTTACTGTCCACTCCGAAACAGACCCGAGGACAAAGCGGCCGAATATTTCAAGGATATTTACAGAGTCCGCCATTCTTTGGGTCACCGAAAGTAGGAAGAGCAAGATAGAAAATACTCAGGTATACCTCTTGCATCCAGGAGTCCATATGGACCCTGAGACACAAACACTCGGACTCTTTGAGACGATTGATAAATAGCTAATAAAGAATTTCAGATAGGGCTGGTAGCATCTAAGTGGTCTAAAGATCATGGTTGCTGGTTCAATGAAGGTAAGCCCGGATTTAAGTATAGAGTGGCAGTCTATGGGAGTATGATACGCATGTGTGTACTTTCTATGGCAGTATGACACGCATGTGTGTACTTTCTATGGCAGTATGACACGAATGTGTGTACTTTCTATGACAGTATGACATGTATGTGTGTACTTGTCGAGGTTCATTAGACTGATGGGCAATACATTTGGTTTTGAGTACACATTACAGCTACTTTAACAATAGTGTTACCACAATCCGGACAGCCAACATATCAAAGAGTTCTTGGCATCTGAGATCATCCCGCAATCGTTTGCATTGGGAGAATTGACAGTCGAGGATGCCACAGTGGATGACAGAGGATGAAGTTGCATTCACTGCACACGAGTTCAGACTGGATGAAGTCATGCAATCTGTGAATTCCAATACCCAGAGCCCAGAAGTCTTGGTGCTTCAAAGATGTATGCTTTGGAATGCAGTGTTCCACAAGAGCTACATTTTGTTGGCTTAAGTGGACAACAATATGCGTGAGTTTTGCAAACCGAACTGAGGTGTTTGAATGAGTGTTCTGGGCTCTTTGACTCTGACGTCTTCGCTACTGACTTTGACTTGATTCCAAGTATAAATATTGATTGCTAAATCCTCGCAAGAGGATCAAGTTGGTGTCGTATCTTCGAGCGTACTGCAAGACTATAGGAAAGCTATTTTGACATTGATTTGACACATTTGATTTACCATTTGATTTACCATTTGATTTGACACATTTGATTTACCATTTGATTTACCATTTGATTTACCATTTGATTCGACTACACATTCGTCTTTTAGAGTGATTATCTTGACCGATAGTCTAAGGTTCACTCCGGTGGACTGGATTATTATAGTGGAATGGCCGTCAATCAGGCCTATCATGAGGCCTACAATTGTTCTAGTGGAGAATTTTCCGGCAACACGTCTCGCCAAAGTTACGCAAGCCACTTCCGTTGTGGAACTATCAGCATGCAAAGTACAGTGATTTTCAAAACTATTCAAACTACCGCAGCAAAACGATTCAAATCACACTAGCACAAAAAATCAAGGATTCAAAAGTTCCGTTCCCCACCAGTTCAGTTCCGTTCCTCTCCAGTTCAGTTCAGTTCCCCTCCAGTTCAGTTCCGTCCCTTCTGGCCCTTGGCTGGTACTCCAAAACCCATATGTAGTACATATGTTGCAAACCTCCAGATTCAGATTTAAGAATATCGAAGCTAACGAAGGTTGGTGTGAATTATGTCATTTAGTTTAAAAGACTGTGTGAAGGGGCGGGAACTTGTTGAATTATAGTTGTTGAATTATAGTTGGTGAATTAGAGTTGTTGAATTAGAGTTGTTGAATTATAGTTGTTGAATTAGAGTTGTTGAATTATAGTTGTTGAATTATAGTTGTTGAATTATAGTTGTTGAATTATAGTTTTTGAATTATAGTTGTTGAATTATAGTTGTTGAATTATAGTTGTTGAATTATTGGTTTGTTATTTCGCCTCGCTAGTTTGAATAGTTTTGAAAACACTGTATGTGTAACTAGTACAGTGCTTTTGAAACTATTCAAAGAGACGGCATGTTCAAACCACACAGCAAATTGAACTGATACAGTGGTTTTAAAACTCTTCAAACCGCAATTAAACAAACTGATACAGTGTGTTCCAAACTAACAATAGCAAAATGTTTCGAATCACACTAGAAATTTAAACCAACCAAAAATTTGAAAGTGTCGTGATCTTCAAACGTTGTTGTATACAGGACAAAAAGGAAACCTATTCAATTCCCTCCGTTTTGACCTATTATTGGTACTGCAACACTCCCAAAGTAGTGCATGTAGTCCTCCCAATTTACGATTTCAAAACATTGGGTAAGGAAGGATGGTGTAAAACATTATGCCATGGTTTGAAAGACTGTGAGAAGGGGTAATCTTTTTGAATCATTGGTTTGTTTCATTTTACTGCTTTAGTTTGATTTTGAAAAGCACTGTAGTGTATTAATATTACTGACTACTCTAGTACTAATACTGACTACTCTAGTACTACTAATACTGACTACTCTAGTACTAATACTACTGACTAATACTACTGACTAATACTACTGACTAATACTACTGACTAATACTACTGACTAATACTACTGACTAATACTACTATACTTCATATTATACAGTATTTATTAAAACTATTCAAACCACACGAGCAGAATGAAGTATACCAATAATTCAAAAAGTATCGTAGCCGTTCCAGTTTTCCTCTTGGTTGAGCCGGTTTTGAACCTTGACTAATATTGCAAGACTCCTGAATTTATTACAGATAAGGCAATCATCAGATTCAACATTTCAGACTCTTGAATTTCATTTAAAGTTGGTGTGAACATTTGGTTTGAAAGAATGTGCGAAGGAGTACGAACATTTGCTGTGTTGGTTTGAATGGTTTTGAAAAAAACTGTACTATACTACTATACTTCATATTATACTATACTACTATACTACAATACCAGACTACTGAATTATCAACTGACTACCATACTACTATAATAGATTAGTATTCTCCATACGTCATATACAGTGTTTTTGAAAACTATTCAAGCCCCACAAAATGTTTCGAACCAAGAAGATAGAATGATTCAAACCAGTGCGATAAAACGATTCGAACCAATAATTTTAAAGTTTCGAACCCTCTCCAGTTCTGTTCTGTTCTGTTCGTTCTGGCCTTTACTGGTGCTACAAGACCAAAATGTAGATATGAGGCAATCCTCAAGATTTAAATTTCAGAATAATGAATTTTATTAAAGTTGGTGTGAAGAATTAAGCCATGGTTTGAAAGACTGTGTGCAGGGTTACGAAAATTTTTGAATGATTGGTTTCTTTAATTTTGCTAGTGTTGTTTGAATACAGTGTTTTTGAAAACTATTCAAACCAACTCGATAAAACGATTCAAACCACACTAGCAAAATTAAAGAAACCAATACTTCAACACGTTACTGTTTTTAACATTCAACTAAGAACATAAACAGCTTATTTCAAATGCTTGATCCTTAGCATTTTTTTGGTCAGAAGTCGAAAACTTTTTGACTTATCAGTTTGTTTAATTTTGCTAGTGTGGTTTGAACATTTCGCCGCATTCATTTGAATAGTTTTCAAGAACACTGTAGTTTTGCTGCGCGGGTTTGAATAGTTTTGAGAAATACTGTAATTGTGCGGCTTGGAATCGTTTTGAAAAACACAGTAATTATAGTGTTTTTGAAAACCATTCAAACCAAACAGCAAAATGCTTCGTACTCCTTTGCACAATTTTTTAAACCAAATTCACACCAACTTTCATTAGAATTCAAGATTCTGAAATGTTGAATCTGGAGGATTGTCTTGTATGTAGTACATTTGGGAGACGTTTGGGAGACGTTTGGGAGTCTTATTATATTAATCAAGGGTTAAGACGAAAAGAACTGAAGTGTGACGGGTACGAAACTCTTTTATTGGTTTGTTTAATTTTTTAGTGTTGTTTGAATCTCTTTTATTGGTTTGTTTAATTTGTTAGTGTTGTTTGAAACTCTTTTATTGATTTGTTTAATTTGCTAGTGTTGTTTGAATTGTTTTATTGGTTTGTTTAATTTGTTAGTGTGGTTTGAAACTCTTTATCGTGCGGCTTTGAATAGTTTTGAGAAATACTGTAATTGTGCGGCTTTGAATCGTTTTGAAAAACACTGTACAGTGTTTTCATAACTACAGTGCTTTTCAAAACTATTCAAACCAACTCGATAAAACGATTCATACCACACTAGCAAAATGACAAACCAATAATTCAAACCGTTTCTTCCCCTTTCACTCCATTCCGTCCCTTTTGACCTTGATTGATATTGAAAGACTCCAAAATAACCCCAACGTACTACATATGAGGCAATCATCCAGATAACATCTCCTAAACATTTCTTCTTTTCTTATATTCCCTTTTTCTTTTTTTTCATATATATTTTATATATTTCATATCATATTATATCATATTACATTTCATTAATTTTATATATATATATATTTAAAGGATTTTTCTATCATAATTATTTTCATTATTCCATCATAATTTATATTAATAAAAGTATGATATTAGCATTATTTTCATTAATAGGTATACCACCATTACCTGGATTTTATGGTAAATTATATATTTTAATAAGTGCTTTACAGAAAGTTTCATTTTAATTATATGTACTTTCACTAAAATTATCTTTTTTTTTCTTGGTAGTTGGTTACTACTTTATTCTTACCTCTTGGTAATACTTTTAGAGTTTTATACTTTCACTCACCGTTACTTATATTATCCCTTATTAGAGCTAGACTCTAAAACTATGACAAGGTTAGAAACTATTTGAGATTTAGCTATTAATAAACCAACAGATAAAGTAGAAGGTCTTTTTAAATTACTGAATGATATAAAATTCTGAATAGCTGCTTATAATAAATTAACTGTATCTAATTAATACCAAGCTTTTCAATAGTTAAATTAAAAGAACAAAACTACAATCTAGTTATAAGAGGATGGATTAAGGGTTTGGTTTTATTTATATTATAAGAATAAGATTTTTTATTTAAATAATCTCTTTAGAATCTTAATCATATGATACTAATTATCATAGAGTCCGAACTAAAATATGTGCCAGCAGCTGCCTCAGAACCGTACGTGATAGTTTCCCATCATATAGCTCGCCAAAAGAAATGATTCTAAGGAATAATTGTTTATAAAGAAATATTCGACGTGTACCTCCCACTTTATATGTAAGGTTAATAACTTCTTGTGAGATGAAGGCTACGGTAGCGACATGGATTCGATACCCATTTAGTCGTAGCATTAAACTATGAGTACAATAAAAGAAAAAAGAAAATGAATAGTACTCCGGCTGACTAGATTAGCTTCAATTATAAATGAAGATGGAACATTAGAATATACAAAGAAATTAAGTGATAAAGATAGGACAAATATACTTGGAGCGGTTTCATCCCAAATTCTTGAACTTATCTTCTTACTTTCCCAATGGAGATAATATCAATTTGAATCTATTCTTAGCTGTTTGCGTATAAAACATAAATTGATAGGCCGTGTTGCGGGCCATTGTTAACTTTTTTCTTAAAGTGGTGTGAAATAGCTTGTCATTTAATCTCATTTTAGCAGCAATAGTACGTAAAGCCGAATCTTTAATTATATAATATATATAACCTGTTAATCTAGCTCTATTATAGACAAAAGTATATTAAAATATGTACCAACGACCATTAGGTATTGGATTTATCAGAATTATCTGTTAGATCCGGCCATTGATGCACACAGTTAAATTAGGTGTCGTAAAAAAAAAAGTCTTTTCTTTTTTTTTCGTTTGCCGTACTGTGAAAGTAAATGTCACTAACACTTTGTGTACTGGTAAGGAACTATTAGAGGCTTAGAACTCTTAGCATCTGTATATGGTTAGAGTGTTACATCAAGACAGGTGAATTTCAACCAAGACCTTTCAACGATTACAGTTAAATGCTTACTTAGCTCTTAATTTATAGCGTGCAAGTAATAAAAATGAACCTAGAGCACATTCTGCAGCTGCAGAAAATCTTATAACTAGTCAGCGGACTGCAGAGAACCTGGCATGGAGCCTTCTTTTTCGGATTCTGAAATGAAGCTTTCATTTCTGGACTGCAGAGAAGAGTCCCCTCTTGAGCAAGCACTGGAGCCTTTTGTGAGGCTGGAAAAAGAGATTCCTTTCCTGGATTGCACCGAAGTTTCTGCGTTCTTAGACTCGATCACTGGTTCGTTTTTGGACTGTAGCATGCGGCTGGTCTAACAAGGCATGACACAAATAAATTAAGTCCTTCTCTCTTCTGTCACAATCATCATGAAAGCATTAGTCGTATTTCTTCTTTCTGGTTTCACTGTTTCTGCCGAATTGCCATGGGCTTTCTTTGCCAGAATCAATAACACTCTTCAGCCTCTTTTTGGAATTTATCTTGAGAAACATAATAATATGAGCATGTTTGCTTCTGGACATCCGCTGACCGAACCTAAGGAGTTCACTTTCCAGCTTGACTACGCTATTACCACGGAAGGTTCCACGTGGCAGTTTGTGGGATTTAATCAAGATAAATTTGCATTATTTCGAAAAACACTGTACAGTGTTTTTGAAAACTACAGTGTTTTTTTGAAACTATTCAAATCAAAGCGATAAAATGTTTCGTACTCCTTCGCCCGATGTTTCAAACCAAATGGTAATGCTTCACACCAACTTTATTTATAACCAGTTAATCTAGCTCTATTATAGACAAAAGAATAATAATTAAGATATTCAAGTAGTTTTTGTTATACCTTTATGGTATCTATATTAAAGCGAACATTAAGAGATTTTCTCTAAAAGTAGAATCAGCAGTAAGAGAGATATAAGTAACACTAACAAGTGGAATTAGTACTTACGTAGAGTGTAGTGAACAGGCATGAACAAATGGTATGGATGTGGATAACGGATTAAAGTTACGCTAACATTTCATCACAATGAATTTTATTAAAGTTGCTGGGAAACATTACCATTTTGGGAGTATGAAACATTTTGCCGTGTTGGTTTGAATAGTTTCGAAAAACACTGTATTCAGATGAACACAGCAAAAAGTTCAAACCACACTAGCAAAATGTTCAAACCACACTAGCAAAATTAAACAAACTGATCAGTCAAAAAGTTTTGTACTTATGACTGAGAAAATGCTACTGATCAAGAACTTGAAATACGCGGTTTATGTGAAGTCTTAATTAAATATTCAAAACAGTAACTTTATGAGTTATTAATTTGTTTAATTTGCTAGTGTCGTTTGAATTGTTTTTCACATTGGCTTGAATACTTTTCAAAAAGACTGTAATTGTGCCGCACTGGTTTTATTAGTTTTGAAAAACAACGCTGGGTTTTTCAACTTTCGTTTTAGTATATATTAATATACAGGGATATGTAAGTTGTACCTTACAAGACCAAAGTCCTATGTAACGGGTCCACAGTGCTTCTTATACTTTTCAGTTCGGCTGGGGTTCACCCGGACTCCATTGTTCAGGGTCCGCACAGTCTCCATTGTTCAGGGTCTGCACAGTCCCATTGTCTTCAACAATGTTCTGCGTACAACATATCCCCGAAGTACCTAGCTTCCGTACACGCTAGGTACAGTGTTTTTCAAAACCATTCAAACTAACGCAGCAAAATTAAACAAACCAATGATTCAAAAAGATTCGTACCCCTCACCGTCTTTCAAACCATGGCGTAATGTTTTACACCAACTTTAATAAAATTCGATATTCTTAAATCTTGAATCTGGAGGTTTGCGTCATATCTACATTTTGGTCTTGTAGCACCAGTCAAGACTAAAACGAACAGAACAGAACTGGAGAGGGTTTTTGTATTCTCGGTTTGAATCGTTTTGTCGTACAGGTTTGCATCATTCTATCTTCTTGGTTCGAAACATTTTGTCGGGCGAGTTTGAAACATTCTGTCGGGCGAGTTTGAAACATTCTGTCGCACTGGTTTGAATAGTTTTCAAAAACACTGTATTCGTTGACAGGGTTCCATGGTCAAGACAGATTGTTCGCGCACCGCGGTCTATTTGCCAGACCACAATCATGTCAAAACGCACCGGGCCGAAGCTTTGCTTGTCAGAAAAGTACATGGAGTATAGTGATTTTCGAAACTATTCAAACCAATGAGCCAAAATGTTTCATACTGCCCAAAGTGTAGTGTCACCAACTTTAATAAAATTAATTGTGATGAATGTTGAGTGTGGAAGATTGCCTTATATGCAGTTTTTTGAGGTCTTTCGGGGTCTTTTGGAGTCTTTTGGGGTCTTTTGGGGTCTTTGGGTCTTTGGGGTCTTGCAATATCAGTTAAGGCTCAAAACAGACGGAAGAGTGAAAGGAGTATGAAACTCTTTTAGTTATTGGTTTGAAACATTTTGCTAGTGTGGTTTAAAACATTTCGAAAAACACTGTAACATCACATTTTACAGGCCAGAACATTAGTACCGTAATTGTAGACTAGACAAATTCGTCAAAGCTATAGCAACCAAAGCCTTTGTTGCCTGTGCAGTGTGCGTTACTGTTGTTCCCAGCTGCGAAAAAGACAATCCGCTGCGGATAATTGTCGCAACACTCTACCTTGTTTAGTGATGTATTTCTATGTAGTGAATTTGTTTTGGTGAGAACGAAGCCAATGACAACGGGGTGATTGGCGTGGGGGTCGTTGGCGTGGGGCTTGTTGGCGTGGGGATTGTTGGCGTGGGGCCCTATGATCATGGGTTCTTGTTATGCGTATGTTCTCATGGTTGCTTCAGCGGAACATACTTGGCCTTGATCGAAGCAGTCAAGTCTCTTAACTCTTGTAGTTTTTTGGGTACTGGCGGCTGCGAGAAACTGGTTTCAGTACGAGTGTTTTCCAGCGCACCTCCGTGTCTCCTCAAGAAGGAAACATCATTGGAGTTGAGGAATGTGTTGTTGCCAAAAATGGAATTGTTCAAGTTCACCAATGTCATATTGGCAAGCGTGGTGTTTGGCGTGCCCACGACCCTTGAGGTATTGGTCAGGTCCATGCTCCGGTTGAACGAGGCATGTTTCGATAAGAAGCTGTGCTTCTGCACTTGCATGGCTCTCTTAAGAGCCTGCGCCTCTTTTTGCTGGAAGAGAAGGGCCTACAAAAGCTTATTAATGGGCTAGAAAATGGGTGATTTGCAGGTTGTGGGGGAGACTGCCTGAACGATGCGTATGTGCAGGACACCATAAAATATGGAGCTTTATTCAGAGATTAAGCGGAAAAAGACTCCCCAAAAAATGCATATCAGGTGCAGTAGCCAGAAGCACATCTATAACGGCGAAACCCACGCGCAAGCAGGTGTTTGGTGTCGTAAAAGGGGTGTGGTAAAGTAAAGACACTGTGCAGTACGAGGGCCACCAATTCTAAGCGTTCCAAAAACGCTTGCGTATGCACCAGCAAGCCATTTCACAGTCTGGGCCATGCATCCAAGTATGCTATATCTTCCTCCTTGACGTCATCATTGATCACGGAGTAATGGTCAAACAAGTCAAAGTCATGTGTCAGTGCAAGGTGCGACACCAAGCGTTTTTGCAGCTCCGTCAAATTGCCTGCATCCTTATACTGGCGACCATAACCAGCCTCTAGCACACTCTGCCACGTGGCCTTGTAGTGGTCGGAAGTGCCCTGTACAGGCTCGATTTTGTCGTCGAAAACGAGCACCTCGCAGAGCGACCGGATATCGTTGATGCCCAAATCCACATTGGTGATTTTATGGGACAGAATGAAGTCCATGATGGAGTCAAGATTGGCAAACCCCGCATGCGACGCCGGGTACACGCTCAGCAAAAGGTTGGTGTTGGCCGAGCGTTCCTGGAAAGCCGTGGGGAAGGTTTTCTGGCATATAAACCTCCAGATCACACTTAAGAGCGAATCGATGAACTCCGTATCGAGCTCACTGTCGGTGAACCAGGGGCCTCCAGTCACGTCAATGGACGGCTGGAGGTTGTAGAGCATGTAGATTTTCCGCGTGGGGTGTTTGACGGATTTGATCAGCTTGATGTACCGTTGCGACTCCAACAGCTTCAAGCACCGCATGACAATGTGCTGGTGCATGTTTGTTTTGGCCTTGATGGTCTTGGTCCAGATCCCTTCTCTTCCCGAAGCTTCGATGTATGAGTAGATCATCTGCTCGTCTTCGTTCATGGACGTGAGCTTCTTGGAATCGGCCATAGAAATGGCCTGGAACCGCAATTCGTCTCCGATTTTCACGAGCTTCAACAACTTGCGGTTGATGAGACTTTGCGTCATTCCAAGCAACTTGACGAGGTCGGGCTCATTGACAAGCTTGGTGAGCTCCTCTTGCGTGAAGAGCTTGGCTGCTGGCTCTTCGCCCATGCGCAGATATAGAAGGTCTGCTCTATCATCCATTGTCAGTGCTAGAAATGGGCTGGAAATAGACAGAAAAGGGGCGGTGTAGAAAGATGGGCTGTGGAGAGTGGAGAAGATGGGATTTGTAGTTAGAACGTAGCCTTTGCCCCACGTGCTTTTATTGTATATGTCTCTGGGTCTATGTCTATGTGTAGAGTTGGTGTGCTTTTTTCGCGCGATGCACCTGTGCATGGAGAGTACGCTATGCGGGCCTAAAGACGCCTACTACTCGGGCCTGAGCCTAGCTACAACTCCATATGAGCGAATCTGAGGATGAGGCGGTGCTCATCAAACCCAAGTTCAAGAAGAAGACTGTGTCGCGGGAGAACCGGCGCAAAAAACCCGCATCTGGCTCGGCTTTTCTGGACGATCTAGACCAGCCTTCTCTGTTCTCATCTACCAAACCAGTTTCTACGCTTAAAACAGCCAAATGGGAGAAATTCAAGGGCCTAAGGGAACTTCTGCGGGAAAATACCCCTAGTGAGGAAATTCGAGAGGCTCTGGAGGTTGGTGTGCGGGAACAGCCAAATCCACAGATCCGTTCGACTACTGCACCCTTGGAAAATACCGCTTACAAGACCCTAGATATGAGCCAGACGCCCAGTTTGGCCAAAACATTCACCTTGAAGAATTCCCACTTCAGAGACCTTCCCGAAAAGGAAATGTCGCTTGAAAACGAATATGCAGACGCCTATGGCAACGTATCTGGAGAGGAATTCGCCCAGGACGACCCGCAACTTGAAGATAAGGTACAGGAGTTCTCCGATATTGATATCGATGACCAGATGTACGATTCTGAACTCTCAGTGGAAGATATGGGAGGTCCTGCACACAGCACGGCTCGTTCCGTCCACGTGAAGAGCCGTGAGTTGATTTTGGCGGAAGTTGTACAGAAAATGGAGGTTTTGAGCGTTAGTATAGCGGCCAAGGAACGTAAATTGACCGATACTAGGGGGAAATTGGTGGCGTGGGAGGAAAAACGTCAAGCGGTGGAGAGGCTGCTCTAGTATGCAGGACGTACTATAATATAAAGAGAATCCACCAAGCACGCCACGAGGAGAATCTATTGGTTTTAATGTATGGGAAACGGTAGAGCTGTACTCCAAAGTTCACAGTCGTAGTATAGTCACAGTATAGCATACTAACACAGTGTTTTTGAAAATTATTCAAACCAGCGCACCAGAATGTTTCGTACTCCTTACAAAGTCTTTCAAACCAACACAGCAAAATGTTTCGTACTCTTTCGCCCAATCTTTCAAACCAAATGGTGAATGCTTCACGCCAGATTTAATAAAATTCAATTTGGAGAAAAGTTGATCTGATGATTGTCTTATATAAAAACAGGAGTCTTNTTGGAGAAAAGTTGATCTGATGATTGTCTTATATAAAAACAGGAGTCTTGCAATATTAGTCAGGGCTCAAAACCGAAAGGATTTCAACTGGAAGGGGTACGAAATTCTTTAAATTATTTGGTTGAAACATTTTGCTAGTGTGGTTTGAATTTTTTATCGTGTGGGTTTGAATAGTTTTGAAGAACACTGTACTCCTTACAAAGTCTTTCAAACCAAATGGCGTAATGTTTCATATCAAGTTTTATTAACATTCAATGTGATGAAATGTTAATCTGGATGATTGCCTCATATGTAGTACATTTGGGAGACATTTGGGAGTCTTATATATTAATCAAGGGTTAAGACAGACGAAACTGAAGTTATTTTTCATTAAACTTTTTAAAGCTTTTTGATTAAGTAATTTAAGATCTGAATCTGAATCAAGTTTAAATTTAACTTTATTAAATTTGACAATTGCTTGCCACTCTTTAATTAAAGTTTTTTTATCAAGGGCAGTTTTAATCTTGTGACAACTATGGTGTATGATAATTTTATTGTCACTATCATCAAGTTTAGCAGAAACTCTATTATCATTTCTACCTATTATTCTAGGTAAAATATGATCAATTTGTAATATTTGATATCATGAGTCTCCACTAGCATATTTTTTTATTAAACTACTATTAACAGTTTTTTCATTATCTGTATTCATTGAATTAGAATTACTCTTTTCCAAAGATGGTAAATAATTATCTTCTATATAAATAGAATCATCAGCATTAATAGAAAGATTAAGAGCATCAAAATCTAGAAGTTGATTATTACAAATAGGACAAATATATTTTTGTTTAGATATAAGTTGTGACCTAATATCTCCTTTATATGTATTAATTAACATAGCTCTTTTTAAATATGGTTCTTGATAAGTAAACATACTATTATTTTTAAGCAGATTAGAAGGTTTTAACATAAAATATGTTACATTAACCATGATATCAGTTAACTTTTTAATAGAAAGGGATCTATTATTTGAAGTTGACTTAACTGTCATAGTATTTCATTTTATTTTATCATTAACTTTATGAGTTAGTAAATTTTTACACATTATTGCATATGAGGTTTTATATTTTTTATAGATTCATTTCATTACCCTACCAACAGTGTAATGATCCATATTTTTTCTTAATGCATATTGATTTGGAGAAGGTATGAAATAATTACTTCAACCATAAATGATAGGATTTATTATTTTTATGATACCAGAGCTTATTTCACATCGGCTACGTGCGCCATCTCATTGTTAAACTTAATGTGTAATATATTACACCTTCAAATATTTTCTATTTATAAAATTTATCTTTACAAAATTAAATATTATGGGATACCGGCCAACGGCCAGCATTCACATATAAAAAAAATAAAATTCTTATCTACTTATTCAGAAAATAAATCTAAAGATTTAATTTTACATAATTATAATAATAAAAGATTAATATTTAATTTAAAAAAAGGTATTATTACTCGTAATGAAAGAAATACTTTAATATTAAGTAAATATCATAAAAGTATGTTAATAGGTATGTTATTATCTGATGGATGAATGCATTTACATAATATTTGAAATC